>CM042383.1:415000-515000 GCA_023634145.1 Thymallus thymallus
ACCCACCAACTCCTTAGCCCCAAGGCCACGCTAACACCTGTCTTCCGTCAGCTCTGCTCCTCCATACAATGCATCAGACAGGCCTCCCAGCCTCCCGCCAGCCTGGAGAAATCACACAGTGTGCCTGACTTCTCTTCTCAGGTAGGAATAGTCCTGTTGTTGTTCTTAGCAATAGAATTGTTTCTACTCAATTATTAGTATTGTATGGCTTCTGTGTTTTTATGAATCGATGACTTACTGACAGATGAATAATTCCAACTCCCACACACAAATAAGAGCCAACTTACCAAACAGCAGGACAGAACCTGAGGAATGGTTGACAGACTAGATACAAACTAAAAATTAGAATGCTTCTTCTTCTTCTTCTACAGGTGGTGTCGGTGTTCGGCTCGTCCTCCAAGGCACTGAAATCCTTCCTGTCGGTGACCACCCTGAAGGACACCCTGTCGTCAGCCCTGGGAGGAGGAAGAGGAGGAGGAGGAGAGTTTTCTGGAGGGAACTCTAACAACGGCTCAGAGGCGATGGTGATGCAGTCGCTCCAGAAGATCTCCACCATGGAGGACGAAGAACATCAGAGAGCCAGCCTGGCCAGCATGCAGAGCCGGACCTCTGATCAGCTGAAGGACAGCTGGAGAGACTTTCAGGAGAGGAGCAGTGAAATGGGAGACGTGGACAGTCCTCCAGTGTCTCCCAGCACCAACCAGGAGTTCGCCCTGGATGTGGTGTCTGAGGCCGGCGACGAGAACGGAGGACGGTTGTGTATCGAGGAGCTCATGGAGGAACTTAACATGCCCCAGGAACTCAGAGATGAGGTGTCATCGTTGGTGGAGGGAGAGAGAACAGTGCAACACATCATGAGGTCTCCTATGTTAGGGGGCAGCGTCAGTGATGTGTCTCATGCTGTTGATACCGAGGTAGACAAAAGAGAGTCTGATGAGGTTGAAGAACTAGAAGTGTTTGAGGAAGATGTGAAGAAGAGACCTGATAACTGGCCTGGGTCTGAAGCTTCTGAACCCAGACCATCAGCTGAGGAGGAGGAGAAGGGGAAGCAGGATGGAGAGGAAAATGAGGAGGAGCAGGCCGTGGAGGAGGAGCAGATGGAGGAGGAGAAGGAGGGTTCAGTTGCTAGACAGAGAAGAGAGCTCCCTGAAACAGAATCAACATATATTCAATCTGAGGAGGTCAGCACTGCTGCAGATCAGACACCATGTGTTAATACAGCCATAGAATCAGGCATGAAGTCCGTAAAGTCACAACCGACACTAGAGTCTGATGTTGATAGACTTTTAGAAGCTGGCAGGAGGGAGTCAACAGAAACAAAATCAATGAAGTCAACAAAGTCAGTTCAGTCAATGAAGTCATTGCTGTCAGTACAGTCACTGAAGTCAGTAAAGTCAGTACAGTCAATGAAGTCAGTAAAGTCAGTACAGTCACTGAAGTCAGTAAAGTCAGTACAGTCACTGAGGTCAGTAAAGTCAGTACAGTCACTGAAGTCAGTAAAGTCAGTACAGTCACTGAGGTCAGTAAAGTCAGTACAGTCACTGAGGTCAGTAAAGTCAGTACAGTCACTGAGGTCAGTAAAGTCAGTACAGTCACTGAGGTCAGTAAAGTCATTAGAGTCACTGAAGTCAGTAGAGACTGATCATGGTGGACTAACAGAGCCTGAAACAGAAAGAGAATCAGTGAAGTCCAAGTCAATGCAATCAGTAAAGTCAGTACAGTCCTTGAAATCAGTAAAGGCTGATGTTGGTGGACTATGGGACCCTGACATGGGAGAGTCAATGAAGTCAACAAAGTCAATGACATTTATGAAGCCATTGCTATCTGTACAATCACTGAAATCAGTAAAGTCAGTTCAGTCAATGCAGTCAATGAACTCAGTAAAGTCATTGAAATCAGTCAAGTCAGAGCCTTATATTGGTGGACTATCAGACCCTGACAGGAGGGAGTCAAAGGAGAGAGAGTCAGTGAAGTCATTGCTTTCAGTACAGTCATTGAAGTCAGTACAGTCATTGAAGTCAGTACAGTCATTGAAGTCAGTACAGTCATTGAAGTCAGTACAGTCATCCCAAAATGTTAGTTCATTAATAGAATCAGGCATGAGGGGATCAAAGTCAATGTCAATGCTGTCAATAAAGTCTATTCAGTCATTAAAATCAGTAAAGTCAGAGAATTCAATGACAACAGTGCACTCATTGAAAACAGTCAAATCATTGATGTCAGGGAAGTCACTGAAATCAGCAGCAGAGGTAGAGTCTGAACTATCAGTTTCAATGAAGTCTGTAAAGTCAATACAATCCTTGAAGTCAGTAAATTCAGTTCAGTCGTTGAAGTCAGTACAGTCAGTTCAGTCAGCATCTGAAGTCTGTAGTCCAGCTGGTTCTGTCCATGAGAAAAATGTGGAGGAAGGAGATGATGCTGAGGAGGTGGAGGAGGAAGATGTGGAGGGGGTAGTTAAGGTGGAGGAGGAGGTGGAGGGGGCAGTTAAGGTGGTAGAGGAGGTGGAGATGGAGGTGGAGGAGGAGGTGGAGGAGGAGGTGGAGGGGGTAGTTAAGGTAGAGGAGGAGGTGGAGGTGGAGGGGGTAGTTAAGGTGGAGGAGGAGGTGGAGGTGGAGGGGGTAGTTAAGGTGGAGGAGGAGGTGGAGGTGGAGGGGGTAGTTAAGGTGGAGGAGGAGGTGGAGGGGGTAGTTAAGGTGGAGGAGGAGGTGGAGGGGGTAGTTAAGGTGGAGGAGGAGGAGGAGGAGGAGGAGGAGGAAGAGGAAGAGGAAGAGGAGGAGGAGGAGGAGGAGGAGGAGGAGGAGGAGGAGGAGGAGGAGGAGGAGGAGGAAGAGGAAGAGGAGGAGGAGGAGGCACAGAATGGAGAGGAGGGAGATAATGAAGTGGAGGAGTTGGTGGAGGAGGAGGAGGAAGTTAAGGATATGGAGGGAAATTATGAGGGGGAGGAAGAACAGGAGGGATTGGTAGAGGAGGAGGTTAATGATGGAAGGGATGAAGAAGAGGAGGTGGAGATAGAGGAGGGGTTAGAGGAGGAGGAGATAGAGGAGGGGTTAGAGGAGGAGGAGATAGAGGAGGGGTTAGAGGAGGAGGAGGAGATAGAGGAGGGGTTAGAGGAGGAGGAGGAGATAGAGGAGGGGTTAGAGGAGGAGGAGATAGAGGAGGGGTTGGTAGAGGAGGAGGAGATAGAGGAGGGGTTAGAGGAGGAGGAGATAGAGGAGGGGTTGGTAGAGGAGGAGGAGATAGAGGAGGGGTTAGAGGAGGAGGAGATAGAGGAGGGGTTAGAGGAGGAGGAGGAGATAGAGGAGGGGTTAGAGGAGGAGGAGATAGAGGAGGGGTTGGTAGAGGAGGAGGAGATAGAGGAGGGGTTAGAGGAGGAGGAGGAGATAGAGGAGGGGTTAGAGGAGGAGGAGATAGAGGAGGGGTTGGTAGAGGAGGAGGAGATAGAGGAGGGGTTGGTAGAGGAGGAGGAGATAGAGGAGGGGTTGGTAGAGGAGGAGGAGATAGAGGAGGGGTTGGAGGAGGAGGAGGTTAATGATGGAAGGAATGAAGAAGAGGAGGACCAGGGCAATGATGAGGGGGAGGAGGTGGAGGAAGAGGCGGCAGCAGAGGTAGGGTCTGAAGTATCAATGTCAAGGAAGTCAATGAAATGTGTAAAGTCAGAGAAGTCTGAGGTAGAGTTTAAAGCATCAGAGCAGGGAGGAAGGGAGCCAATGAAATCAGTGAAGTCAGAAAAGTCAACTAAATTAGTAATAACAGATAAGTCAGAGAAATCAATGAAATCTGTCAATTCTGAAAAGTCAATTACTTCAATGCAGTCTGTAAAGTCAGAAAAGTCTGCGAAGTCAGATGTAGAATGTAAAGTCTCAGAACACGAGAAGGTCGACGCAGTGTCCAACAACTCCTCCTCTAGAGCCATAGACCTCCGCAGGGTCAAAGGTCAGGGTCTAGACAACTCCAACGAACTAAAGACTGACGAAGGAGAGGAAGAGGAGGATGAGGAAGAAGAGGTCATAGGTAAAGACTGCTCCCATCCTGTGGAGATATCTCAGGAACTTCTAGACTTTGTCAACACTGCTCTGAAGTCCTCCTCCCTGATGTTCACCTACGACCCGAAGGGTAACCTGCGGATTGAGCCAGAGGGTGCAACCAGGGTTGTCCATAACAAACAGATGTTTATATTTAGCGGGAGCGTGGACAGCCAGTACGGCCTGAAAAGACTGCCCAGCCCCAACACCTCTGACCTGTCTGACTACAGACCTGAGACGTCCAGCAGCGGAGGGTACAAGACCCAGGGGTCTGTGGACATGTCAACGGAGAGCGGAGACGGAGACAAGGAGGAGGCAGGGAGAGACTCACCTGGCTCTCCACGTATCAGACAGACAGACAAGCAGAGTAAAGCCAGTACCCCCTCTCTGGAGCTCTGGGCCTCTAAACCCTCATCAGAAACTAAAGCAGATCAGTTAGACAGCCCTGAGAGTTTTGAAGGGAAGAGGTCCACAGGCAGCTTTGAGTCTCGTGACTCTGGGGCTAAAGTCTGTGGGGAGAGCCTGTCGTACGTCAGCGGGTCCAGCTCAGTGAAGACAGAACCAGGACCAGAGCCGGTTAGGATGATCGATCAGGGGCGATGGCTGCTTAAGGAGGGGTACTCTCCTGAAGGGGTGGGAGGAGCGCGGCAGAGCGCAGCGGACTCTAAGAGCCTCCCTGACTCTAGTGAGGGGGTTCTCATTGACCAGGGGCGCTGGCTCCTTAAGGAGAATCATCTAATCAGGAAGTCTCCCCCGGTTCCCATGGGGATGTACGGTAACCTTGACAACACATCCGTGGATACGACCCAGGATAACAACAGTGAGGAGGCTCCAGCCTACGACAATCCCTCCTCTCACCACTCTGCCTTTGCCCACCACCACCTCAACCCCCTGGCTGTCCTCTCTTCCTCTGAGCTAGAGGAGCTGGCCCGACCTCCGACCCCTAAGTGCACCTACTACAACATGTCCCACAGCAGCGACTCAGACCCCTTCCTGGATGACCTCAGCCTCAATGGGAACGGGACCAGGGAGAGGTCAGAGGGCAGGTCTAAGAGGGAGACAGCTGTGGAGACATCCCACACCTGGGCGAGGAAAAATGGCAGTATGTCGTCGTTCGCATCGGTGGAGTTCAGGATGCCGGATGGAAGGGTGCATCCGGAGGCGGGGCTGGCTGGGTCAGAGGCTGCTGTAGAGCAGAGCTCAAGGACTGCAGTGGGCATGTCTGGACGGAGCAGGGCTCTGCAAGTACAGGGCAGTCTGGAGTCTCTACGCTGTGGACCACATTGCCCTATACTATAATAACTGTTTGGAACCATCATAACCAGATGAGCCAATAGTTTTTCTATAGGGTTCATACGTTGATGGATAACTGAGAGGACAGAGAGCATTTCCAGCTCTATATTCATATCTGTCACTGTGTGGCTGCGGTCTAATGCTTCAACCGTAATGACTACAACAGAGACCTGTACAGTATCATATTATAATACTATTGGTACTGTCTGTACTGTCTGTACTGTCTGTACTGTCTGTACTGTCTGTCCCATATTATAATACTATTGGTACTGTCTGTACTGTCTGTCCCATATTATAATACTATTGGTACTGTCTGTACTGTCTGTCCCATATTATAATACTATTGGTACTGTCTGTACTGTCTGTACTGTCTGTCCCATATTATAATACTATTGGTACTGTCTGTACTGTCTGTCCCATATTATAATACTATTGGTACTGTCTGTACTGTCTATCCCATATTATAATACTATTGGTACTGTCTGTACTGTCTGTACTGTCTGTCCCATATTATAATACTATTGGTACTGTCTGTACTGTCTGTCCCATATTATAATACTATTGGTACTGTCTGTACTGTCTGTACTGTCTGTCCCATATTATAATACTATTGGTACTGTCTGTACTGTCTGTCCCATATATAATACTATTGGTACTGTCTGTACTGTCTGTCCCATATTATAATACTATTGGTACTGTCTGTACTGTCTGTCCCATATTATAATATTATTGGTACTGTCTGTACTGTCTGTCCCATACTATAATACTATTGGTACTGTCTGTACTGTCTGTACTGTCTGTCCCATATTATAATACTATTGGTACTGTCTGTACTGTCTGTCCCATATTATAATACTATTGGTACTGTCTGTACTGTCTGTCCCATATTATAATACTATTGGTACTGTCTGTACTGTCTGTACTGTCTGTCCCATATTATAATACTATTGGTACTGTCTGTACTGTCTGTCCCATATTATAATACTATTGGTACTGTCTGTACTGTCTGTCCCATATTATAATACTATTGGTACTGTCTGTACTGTCTGTCCCATATTATAATACTATTGGTACTGTCTGTACTGTCTGTCCCATATTATAATACTATTGGCACTGTCTGTACTGTCTGTCCCATATTATAATACTATTGGTACTGTCTGTACTGTCTGTACTGTCTGTCCCATATTATAATACTATTGGTACTGTCTGTACTGTCTGTCCCATATTATAATACTATTGGTACTGTCTGTACTGTCTGTCCCATATTATAATACTATTGGTACTGTCTGTACTGTCTGTCCCATATTATAATACTATTGGTACTGTCTGTACTGTCTGTCCCATATTACAATACTATTGGTACTGTCTGTACTGTCTGTCCCATATTATAATACTATTGGTACTGTCTGTACTGTCTGTACTGTCTGTCCCATATTATAATACTATTGGTACTGTCTGTACTGTCTGTCCCATATTATAATACTATTGGTACTGTCTGTACTGTCTGTCCCATATTATAATACTATTGGTACTGTCTGTACTGTCTGTCCCATATTACAATACTATTGGTACTGTCTGTACTGTCTGTCCCATATTACAATACTATTGGTACTGTCTGTACTGTCTGTCCCATATTATAATACTATTGGTACTGTCTGTACTGTCTGCCCCATATTATAATACTATTGGTACTGTCTGTACTGTCTGTACTGTCTGTCCCATATTACAATACTATTATAATGCTCCTAATACTCTCTGGGCTGGTTTCCCAGACCCAGATTACTGTAAAAAGTATCCTGGATTAAACCGTTTGCAGCTCAATGGAAAGTCTACCCTTTTCATTCCAGGAATTGGCTTAATATGAGTCTGGAAAACAGGACCTCAAGATTCAACAACAGCTTTTAATATCAGATCATTACCTGACATATATTTGGTTATAGTTTAGATAGAAAGGTCTGTTTTGTTTGTAAATCTTCAATGTTTGACAATGTGTTGAAGAGAGAGAGTTGTTTCTGTTTGTTGTACTGTATTGTGAATCTTCTCCTATGTTTGATGATGTGAGAGAGTTGTGCCTCTAATATTATTATTATAATGTTATTATTATTGTTATTATAATTTTATGAGTGACAGAACTCTGTATTTTTATAAAAAATAGCTGTTGAATACGACAAAGTTACCACAATGTCACCTCACATATCCAGATTAAAATTTGTCTGCAATAGCAAATCAGGAAAGAAATGTAATTAATCAGGGATGTTTGATTCTATTTATTTATTGGTTGAAGATCTGTGATAATCTGCTGTTGTACTGTTTGTGGATCCTGCTTCTCTCTGTATGACATACAGCCAGGATTTGTAAATACTGTACAGTTCTCATCTTCACAAAATGAAAATCATGTTTATACAGTTGAAGTTGAAAGTTTACAAGTCATTAAAACTCATTTTTCAACCACTCCACAGATTTCATGTTAACAAACTATAGTTTTGGCAAGTCTGTTAGGACATCTACTTTGTGCAGGACACAAGTAATTCTTCCAACAATTGTTTACAGACAGATTATTTCACTTATAATTCACTATATCACAATCCCAGTGGGTCAGAAGTTTACATACACTAAGTTGACTGTGCCTTTAAACAGCTTGGAAAATTCCAGAAAATGATGTCATGGCTTTAGAAGCTTCTGATAGGCTAATTGACATCATTTGAGTCAATTGGAGGTGTCCCTGTGGATGTATTTCAAGGCCTACCTTCAAACTCAGTGCCTCTTTGTTCGACATCATGGGAAAATCAAAAGAAATCAGCCAAGACCTCAGATTTTTTGGGGGGTAGATTTGTAAAAGAAATTGTAGACCTCCACAAGTCTGGTTCATCCTTGGGAGCAATTTCCAAATGCCTGAAGGTACCACGTTCATCTGTACAAACAATAGTACGCAAGTATAAACACCACGGGACCACGCAGCCGTCACACCGCTCAGGAAGGAGACACGTTCTGTCTCCTAGAGATTAACGTACTTTGGTGCGAAAAATGCAAATCAATCCCAGAACAACAGCAAAGGACCTTGTGAAGAGACAGGAGGTATCTATATCCACAGTAAAACGAGTCCTATATCGACAACATCTCAAGGCATCAGTCAGGAAGATAAAGCTTGGTCGCAAATGGCTCTTCCAAATGGACAATGACCCCAAGCATACTTCCAAAGTTGTGGCAAAAAGGCTTCAGGACAACAAAGTCAAGGTATTGGAGTAGCCATCACAAAGCCCTGACCTCAATCCTATAGAACATTTATGGGCAGAACTGAAAAAGCGTGTGTGAGCAAGGAGGTCTACAAACCTGACTCAGTTACACCAGTTCTGTCAGGAGGAATGGGCCAAAATTCACCCAACTTATTGTGGGAAGCTTGTGGAAGGCTACCCGAAACAGTTGACCCAAGTTAAACAATTTAAAGGCAATGCTACCAAATACTAATTGAGTGTATGTAAACTTCTGACCCACTGGGAATGTGATGAAAGAAATAAAAGCTGAAATAAATAATTCTCTCTACTATTATTCTGACATTTCACATTCTTAAAATAAAGTGGTGATCCTAACTGACCTAAGACAGGGAATTTTTACTAGGATTAAATTGTGAAAAACTGAGTTAAATGTGTTTGTTAACTTCCGACTTCAACTGTATGTATAAAACTCTAAACCATGTTCTTCCACCGACATTGTTGATGACAAACTAACAACATCTACATTATGAAGAAAACTGTACATAATGAATACTCTTAAAGGCAGCTCCTGTATATTGTATATGTTCTTGTTTTTGTTGTAAGGATTTGGAATGTACAGTATTAAATGATTCCTCTATGATAAACTGTCAAATGGAATAGTAGCTATATTGTGCCTGATCTCCTTTACTGCTGTCAGTCATACTGGTGGTTACCTAGGAAACAGCCAGCTGTGTGTGACACCATATACTCAGAGGTATACACTTCAAAAGAAGGTATTACAGTACAAACAGTCAGCCTGAACACAACCACTTATCTGCCACCATGCTCCCCATCACTGCTGCTGTCAGTAGTTACTATGGTACACTGAAGTATAATTACAAGTATTCCATAAGTGTCAATGGCTTTCATTGACAATGACATTCAGTTTATGCAAAGAGTCAATATTTGCAGTGTTGACCCTTCTTTTTCAAGACCTCTGCAATCCGCCCTGGCATGCTGTCAATTAACTTCTGGGCCACATCCTGACTGATGGCAGGCCATTCTTGCATAATCAATGCTTGGAGTTTGTCAGAAGTTGTGGGTTTTTGTTTGTCCACCCGCCTCTTGAGGATCGACCACAAGTTCTCAATGGGATTAAGGTCTGGGGAGTTTCCTGGCCATGGACCCAAAATGTCGATGTTTTGTTCCCTGAGCCACTTAGTTATCACGTTTGCCTTATGGCAAGGTGCTCCATCATGCTGGAAAAGGCATTGGTCATCACCAAACTGTTCTTGGATGGTTGGGAGAAGTTGCTCTCGGAGGATGTGTTGGTACCATTCTTTATTCAAGGCTGTGTTCTTAGGCAAAATTGTGAGTGAGGCCACTCCCTTGGCTGAGAAGCAACCCCACACATGAACGGTCTGACCTGTGTTAACGAGACAATCACTGACATGATGGCAGCTGGTCCTTTTGTGGCAGGAATGAAATGCAGTGGACATTTTTGGGCAGATTAAATTCATTTTCATGGCAAAGAGGGACAAACTTTGTGGAGACCTCATCATGGGGCTTCACATCAGGAACAGTCTCTTATCAGTTACTGCTACCCATGGGGCTTTACACTAGGAACAGTCTCTTATAAGTTACTGCTACCCATGGGGCTTCACATCAGGAACAGTCTCTTATCAGTTACTGCTACCCATGGGGCTTTACATCAGGAACAGTCTCTCATCAGTTACTGCTACCCATGGGGCTTCACATGAGGAACAGTCTCTTATCAGTTACTGCTACCCATGGGGCTTCACATCAGGAACAGTCTCTTATCAGTTACTGCTACCCATGGGGCTTTACATCAGGAACAGTCTCTTATCAGTTACTGCTACCCATGGGGCTTTACATCAGGAACAGTCTCTTATCAGTTACTGCTACCCATGGGGCTTTACATCAGGAAGAGTCTCTTATCAGTTACTGCTACCCATGGGGCTTTACATCAGGAACAGTCTCTTATCAGTTACTGCTACCCATGGGGCTTTACAGCAGGAACAGTCTCTTATCAGTTACTGCTACCCATGGGGCTTTACATCAGGAACAGTCTCTTATCAGTTACTGCTACCCATGGGGCTTCACATCAGGAACAGTCTCTTATCAGTTACTGCTACCCATGGGGCTTCACATCAGGAACAGTCTCTTATCAGAAAACGCTAGAGACACCACTAGATGGGGCTATGGAACACCAGTAAGAGGCAATATCCTCATTGTCCTCTCATAGACCCTCACAGTCCCTGATAGTCCCCTGATAGTCCTCTCATAGTCCTGCATTGTCCTGCATTGTCCTCATAGACCCTCATAGTTGTCACGTTCGGGTGTGTAGAGAGACCAAGGCGCAGCGTATCCATAGTTCGACATATTTATTAAATGAACTGACGAACTATACAAAATAACAAATGATAATAATTAACACACGTAGCACGAACACGAGACAATATACAACAATGAACCACGCCAACGGAGTGGAACACAGACATATAAGTAAGATCCCTAATTAGAGGTAATGCCTAGCAGCTGCCTCTAATTAGGGATCCCACACACAACACCACACAGACGTAGAAATAATAGATCTGCCAGACTCTGACCATAGAAATATAGAGAAGCAAAGCTTCTCTATGGCCAGAGCCTGACAGTACCCCCCCCCAAAGGCGCGGACTCCCGGCCGCAAGAAAAACAAACACAAAAACATGAGGGAAGGGTAAGGGAGGGAAAAACATCAAACATAAACCATCGCCGGTGGCGGTTCCGGCCCCGGCGAAGTGGATGTCCTCCTCCTTATTTCTACTGGGCCCGGACTGGGCCCCAGTGTGGCTGGCGATTCAGGCCATATAAAGGGGCAACCCACCGGTCCTGGAAACAACAATGTTGGGGAAAAAATCTCAGGCCATGGAGCGGGGCAAATAACCGGGCCAGGACTGAGCACCGGTGTGGCAGGCGACTCCGGCCATATAAAGGGGCAACCCACCGGTCCTGGAAACAACAATGGTGGGGAAAAAATCTCAGGCCATGGAGCGGGGCAAATAACCGGGCCAGGACTGAGCACCGGTGTGGCAGGCGACTCCGGCCATATAATGGGGCAACCCACCGGTCCTGGAAACAACAATGGTGGGGAAAAAAGTTCAGGCCATGGAGCGGGGCAAATAACCGGGCTCAGGACTGAGCACCGGTGTGGCAGGCGACTCCGGCCTTTCAATCATCACGGGAGGCTCCGGGCTGTGGAGCGTCACGGGAGGCTCCGGGCTGTGGAGCGTCACGGGAGGCTCCGGGCTGTGGAGCGTCACGGGAGGCTCCGGGCTGTGGAGCGTCACGGGAGGCTCCGGGCTGTGGAGCGTCACGGGAGGCTCCGGGCTGTCGAGCGTCACGGGAGGCTCCGGGCTGTCGAGCGTCACGGGAGGCTCCGGGCTGTCGAGCGTCACGGGAGGCTCCGGGCTGTCGACCTTCACGGGAGGCTCCGGGCTGTCGACCATCACGGGAGGCTCCGGGCTGATGAGGCGCACCGACGGTCTGGTGCGTGGAGCCGGCACTGGAGGTACCTGGCTGGGCACACGCACTGGAGGTCGAGTGCGGGGAGTCGGCACGGGACGTACCGGACTGGAGAGGCGCACTGGAGGCCTGGTGCGTGGAGCCGGCACTGGAGGAACCTGGCTGGGCACACGCACTGGAGGTCGAGTGCGGGGAGTCGGCACGGGACGTACCGGACTAGAGACGCGCACTGGAAGCCTGATGCGTGGAGTCGGCACAGGTGGCACTGGACTAATAACACGCACTTCAGGGCGAGTGCGGGGAGCAGGCACAGGACGTACCTGACTGGAGACGCGCACTGAAAGCCTGGTGCGTGGAGTCGGCACTGGTGGCACAGGACTATTAACACGCACCTCAGGGCGAGTGCGGGGAGCAGGCACAGGACGTACCTGACTGGAGACGCGCACTGGAAGCCTGGTGCGTGGAGTCGGCACATGTGGCACAGGACTAATAACACGCACCTCAGGGCTAGTGCGGGGAGCAGGCACAGGACGTACCTGACTGGAGACGCGCACTGGAAGCCTGGTGCGTGGAGTCGGCACATGTGGCACAGGACTATTAACACGCACCTCAGGGCTAGTGCGGGGAGCAGGCACAGGACGTACCTGACTGGAGACGCGCACTGGAAGCCTGGTGCGTGGAGTCGGCACATGTGGCACAGGACTATTAACACGCACCTCAGGGCTAGTGCGGGGAGTAGGCACAGGACGTACCTGACTGGAGACACGCACTGGAAGCCTGGTGCGTGGAGTCGGCACTGGTGGTACCGGACTAATGACACGCACTTCAGGGCGAGTGCGGGGAGCAGGCACATGACGTACCGGACTGGAGAGGCGCACTGGAGTATAGCAGACGGCCGGACCCAGACTGGGCACCGGTGGAGCGGACTGCTCTGGCACTGGAGTAGAGCAGACGGCCGGACCCAGACTGGGCACCGGTGGAGCGGACTGCTCTGGCACTGGAGTGTAGCAGATGGCCGGACCCAGACTGGGCACCGGTGGAGCGAACTGTTCTGGCACTGAAGTAGAGCAGACGGCCGGACCCCGACTGGGCACCGGTAAAGCGGACTGCTCTGTCACGGGAGTGGAGTAGGTGACTGGACACGGACTATTCCATTCCGACATTTCCTCTTCAACCTCCTCTGCTATCTCCCACATTTCCTCCAGAACTTCTCCAAAATATTTCTCCAAATATTCTTCCTTTTGCCTCATCTCCTCTAATATGCCTCCATAATATGCCTCTAAATCCTTCTCTTCCATCTTGCTTTGCGCCCCCCACTTGTATTTCGGCATCGTCATATTCCACATGGAAAGTGGTACTGGCGCGTCCTCTTCTTTGCCAGACCACCCCCATAGCCCCCCCCCGAAATTTTCCTGGGGTTGACTACGGGCTCCGTTTCCACGATTACGTCGATGTCTTCCATTCTTCTCCTTTTCTCCAGATTTTCGCTGCTTGGTCGGGTGGTGGTTCATTCTGTCACGTTCGGGTGTGTAGAGAGACCAAGGCGCAGCGTATCGATAGTTCGACATATTTATTAAATGAACTGACGAACTATACAAAATAACAAATGATAATAATTAACACACGTAGCACGAACACGAGACAATATACAACAATGAACCACGCCAACGGAGTGGAACACAGACATATAAGTAAGATCCCTAATTAGAGGTAATGCCTAGCAGCTGCCTCTAATTAGGGATCCCACACACAACACCACACAGACGTAGAAATAATAGATCTGCCAGACTCTGACCATAGAAATATAGAGAAGCAAAGCTTCTCTATGGCCAGAGCCTGACAATAGTCCTCTCATAGTCCTTTATAGTCCTGCATTGTCCTCTCATAATCCCTCATATTCCATTTAGTCCCTCATAGTCCTCTAATAGATAGATAGATAGATAGATAGATAGATAGATAGATAGATAGATAGATAGATAGATAGATAGATAGATAGATAGATAGATAGATAGATAGATAGATAGATAGATAGATAGATAGATAGATAGATAGATAGATAGATAGATAGATAGATAGATAGATAGATAGATAGATAGATAGATAGATACTTTATTGATCCCCGGGGGGGACATTTCTTTGTCAAGCAGCTACAACAAAACACAGGGCAGGTGCAAAATGCCACAACGAAAGTACACAAAAGACAGATACACGGTACATGATACATAGAGCGGCAGTATGAAAAAGTATAGAAATACAAGATATCTGGAGTGCAAAAAAATAAAAGCTATAAAAAGACGTATGGGTGGTATGGGTGGATGGCTGAATATGTACACTATACATTGGTGGATGTTGGATGGTTAACTATACTATACAGGTCGATGGCAGAGAAATACTTCAGTAGCTAAAAATGCGTATGATATGAGCGAGGGTAATAATAGTTTACTTAATAGACAGACTGGCTAAATGAACAGGTAAGTGAAAATTTTGCATGGTTAAATTAGCTGTACAGTTAGGTATACAGTTATATTTACAGATAAGTGAATACTTGCATGTTTACACAAACTGTACAGGTAAATGACAGGAAGAGATACTTTAATAGCTAAATGTGTGTATGATATCATTTGGGGTAATAATAGTAATTCCCTTAAAATACAGTCCTTAGTGCGCAGGGTTTAATTACAGACAACTGCACGTATTGCACATTCGATATACTAAAAGCAATGAGAAAAGGTGCAATTGACAGGATACTAATATGCATTCCTGAGTGAATGCCTCCGTAAGTTAGGTCCAAGAATTACTAGCAATATTGCACGTGATATGATATAACAACTGTACATGAGTATGTATATACAGACCTGTATGAATAAATAGGTCCTGAGTGAATGAGTGCTGACGCACCAGAGTTACTCACGGATGGATGCATAATTGTTAAACTAGGTCCTAACACCCCAACAGTTCCAGATCTATGTTGCCGACGGCACGGCACCCCGGTGAGGCATTATATAGTCTAATAGCCACCGGCAGGAAGGACCTCCTGTAGCGCTCTCTGGCACACCGTGGTGGGATCAGTCTGTGACTGAAAGTGCTCCTCTGCGTCATAACCATAGCGTGCAGAGGGTGGGTGACGTTGTCCATGATGGCCAGCAGTTTGGCCAGGATCCGTCTCTCCGCCACCTCCTCTAGAGTGTCAAGGCTCATCCCCAGGACAGAGCTAGCCTTCCTGATCAGCTTATTTACCCGAGAAGTATCACCGGCTTTGATGTTTGCTCCCCAGCACACCACTGCAAAAAAGATGGCACTGGCCACCAAAGACTGGTAGAAGGTATGCAGTAGTTTACTGCAGACGTTGAAGGACCTGAGCCTCCTCAGAAAGTAGTCGGCTCTGGCCCTTTTTGTACAGGGCCCCGGTGTTACCAGCCCATTCCAGCCTGTTGTCCGTATGGACTCCCAGGAACTTGTATGACCCAACCATTTCCACATCCATCCCCTGTATAGGGACTGCAGTCAGTTGTGCCTTGGTCTCCTGAAGTCCACCACCATCTCCTTTGTTTTGCTGATGTTGAGCTGAAGGTGGTTCTGCTCACACCACAACACAAAGTCACTGATTGTGCTCCTGTACTCCTCCTCCTGCCCACCCCTGATGCACCCTACAATAGCAGAGTCATCCGAGAACTTCTGTAGGTGGCATGTTTCAGAGTTATATCTGAAGTCTGAGGTGTAGAGGGTGAACAGGAAGGGGGACAGGACCGTTCCCTGGGGGGCCCCTGTGTTGCTAACTGCCCGTTCTGACACACAGCTCTGTAGTCGCACAAATTGTGGCCTACCGGTCAGGTAGTCCGTGACCCAGGAGACTAAGGGTGCTTCCACTTTCATCCTCCTCATCTTCTCACCTAGTAGCAGGGGCTGAATGGTATTGAAGGAACTGGAGAAGTCAAAAAACATAACCCTCACAGTGCAACCTGCGTTGTCCAGGTGAGAGTAGGCCCTCTGCAGAAGGTAGATGATTGCATCATCCACCCCGATGTTGCACTGGTATGCAAACTGCAGGGGGTCCATTGATGAACACACCAGGGGTCTGAGGTGAGCGAGGACTAACCTTTCCAGGGTCTTCATGATGTGGGATGTTAGCGCTACGGGTCTGAAGTCATTCAGGACAGTAGGGTGTGCCTTCTTGGGCACTGGGACGAGGCAGGATGTTTTCCACAGCACAGGGACCCTTTCTAGGCTCAGGCTAAGGTTGAAAAAGACGCTGGAGTATTCCACACAGTTGGTCAGCACAGACCCTAAGCACCCTTGGGCTGATGCCATCAGGGCCCGCCGCTTTCCACTGATGTAGTCTCTCCAGCTCTCTCTTCACTTGGTTGGTGGTGAAAGCCAGCCCAGGTGGCGAGGTGGGGGGAAGGGGGGTGTTGAGGATCAGTCCAGGGGGAGCAGGGGAGGAGGTGGGGTCACTGATTGTCTCAGCAGAGGTGTTGTGAGCAAAGTGGGGGTGGGACAGCCGTGAGGGTGGTGTGGTCTGGGGAGCTGGAGGGGAGGTGGACAGGGCCAGTATCAAACCTGTTAAAAAATTGGTTCAGCTCATTGGCTCTGTCCTGGGTCCCCTCCGTCTGCCCACTGTTTGACTTTTTGAAGCCAGTGATATTTCTCATACCCTTCCACACCTCTCTCACCTGGCTCTGCCTCAGCTTGTCCTCCATCTTCTCCTTATACACTCTCTTCCCCTCAGCAATCCGCAACTTCAGCTCCCTCTGGACGCATTTAAATTTGTCCTTGTCCTTGTCCCTCTCCTTGAAGGCCCTCTTCTTCTCATTCAGCAGGGCCTTCAGGTCGCTGGTGACCCAGGGTTTATTGTTTGGGAAACAGCGTACCTTCCTGGTGGGTACAGTGTTGTCTACACAAAAATTAATATAGTCTTTTATGCAGTCCATCGATGTCCTCCCCATGAACCTCACAGAGCACATCCCAGTCTGTTGTTTCAAAACAGTCCTGTAGGGCCTCATTCGCCTCCGGGGACCATCTCCTAATGGTCCTGGTGGTTGCAGGTTGCTGTTGGACCAAAGGCCTGTAGAGTGGGGTGAGGTGGACAAGGTTGTGATCCGATCTACCGAGGGGAGGGAGTGCAGTGGAGTTGTATGCGTCCTTCACATTAGCATATAACAAGTCCAGAGTTTTATTATTCCTGGTTGGGCACTTCACAAACTGTTTGAATGTGGGCAGCGTTGAAGAGAGAGATGCATGGTTAAAATCCCCCGAAATGGCAAAGAAAGCACTGGGATGCGCTGTCTGTAACCTCGCGATAACAGAGTGGATGACGTCACCCGCTGTGTTTGCGTCAGCGGAGGGCGGGATGTAAACAATAACAGCAATGGCCGCCGTGAATTCCCTCGGCAAATAGTAGGGTCTCAGGCTAACGGCTAACAGCTCAATGTCCGGGCTACAAAAGTTCCTTAAGAGTAATATGGTTCAGATGACACCATCTGTTGTTAACTAATAAAGCCAGCCCACCACCCTTACTCTTACCGGAAGAGACGCGATCCCTGTCCGCTCTGATGGTCTGGAAACCGTCGATAGTGACGTTCTGTATGGGGATGTTATCGTTCAGCCAAGTCTCAGTAAAAAGCATTAGGCTCGTTTCCCGATAAATCCTTTGTCCACGAACAAGTCCCACCAACTCATCCATCTTGTTATGTAGAGCCCTCACATTGCCCATAATAATAGACGGGATAGCCGGCTTGTACTTCCTCCGCTTTGCCTTACATTTCAATCCCGCCCTGCATCCACGGCGTCGCCTTTTCAACTCGTCCGGAATATCAAACTTTTCCCTGGGGAGCAGCAGCGCTGCGTGGGCTAAATCCAGGAGCTGGGCTCTGTTGTAAACAATAACAGTTGACGACTCCTGTCGACGTTCAGCTGCGATAAAATCCATAAAATCCATAATCCTGAACTGTTATAGTTCGACTGTAGCAAAATAAAAAATAAAACTAAAGAAAAGAGACGAAAGAAAACGAACTAAAACAACAATTAATGCAGAACAACGGGAGCTGCTTAACAGGCGACCAGCAGGGCGGCGCCAAACCTCTCATATTCCCTAATAATCCCTCCCCTCATAGTAATCTAATAATCCTTCATAGTCCCTTCATAGTCCCTTTAGTCCATCATAATCAAATCAAATCAAATGTATTGTCACATGCACATGTTTAGCAGATGTGTAGCGGGTGTAGCGAAATGCTTGTCACAGTCACTCATAGTCTTCTCATAGTCCCTCATAGTCTCTTTATAGTCCTCATAGTCCCTCATAATCCCCCATAGTCCCATCAGTCCCTCATAGTCCTCTCATAGTCCCCTCTTAGTCCCTCATAGTCCCTTATAGACCTCTCATAATTCCTCATAGTCTTCTCATAGTCAATCAATCAATCAAATGTTTTTATAAAGCCCTTTTTACATCAGCAGACGTCACAAAGTGCTATACAGAAACCCAGCCTAAAACCCCAAACAGCAAGCAATGCAGATGTAGAAGCACGGTGGCTAGGAACTACTCCCTAGAAAGGCAAAACCTAGGAAGAAACCTAGAGAGGAACCAGGCTCTGAGGGGGGGCCAGTCCTCTTCTGGCTGTGCCGGGTGGAGATTATAACAATTCATGGCCATTAAGGCCAGACTGTTCTTCAAGATGTTCAAACGTTCATAGATGACCAGCGGGGCCAAATAATAATCACAGTTGTTGTAGAGGGTGCAACAGTCCCTCATAGTCCCTCATAGTCCTCTCATAGTCCCTCATAGTCCTCTCATAGTCCCTCATAGTCCTCTCATAGTCCCTTATAGTCCCTCATAGTCCTCTCATAATCCCTCATAGTACTCTCATAATCCCTCATAGCCATCTCATAGTCCTCTCATAGTCCCTCATAGTACTCTCATAGTCCCTCATAGTACTCTCATAGTCCCTCATAGTCCTCTCATAGTCCCTCATAGTCCCTTATAGTCCCTCATAGTCCTCTCATAATCCCTCATAGTACTCTCATAATCCCTCATAGCCATCTCATAGTCCTCTCATAGTCCCTCATAGTACTCTCATAATCCCTCATAGCCATCTCATAGTCCTCTCATAGTCCCTCATAGTCCTCTCATAATCCCTTATAGTCCCTCATAGTCCTCTCATAATCCCTCATAGTCCTCTCATAATCCCCCTCATGAGTGCCTATCGGATTTTTAGCACACGTCAGTGGCAGCCCAGACCAGTCCAGTTCAGTCCAGCCCATCCAAATCCAGTCTTCCACAGTTCTCCTCTGCTCAGCTCTGGTCAATCTATTAGATTATATGTGTGAATGTCTCAGGATGTTTCCAGAATAACAGCTAGGTAGGTAGGTAGGTAGGTAGGTAGGTAGGTAGGTAGGTAGGTAGGTAGGTAGGTAGGTAGGTAGGTAGGTAGGTAGGTAGGTAGGTAGGTAGGTAGGTAGGTAGGTAGGTAGGTAGGTAGGTAGGTAGGTAGGTACTTTATTGATCCCGAGGGGACATTTCTTTGTCTATAGCGCCTCGTAGCCCTGTTAGATTCCTTCTCCTCTCAGAGCAGCTTCTGTCTGTTAACTAGATCTCCTAATCTGATTTGCTACGGGAATGGAATGCTACATATCAACGTTCTAACAGAGACTTCTCAGAGACGGAGAAGCTTGCACAGAAAAACAACCTTTACGATTGTCATGCATTCTATGCATTCTCAAAAATCGGGTTGTCAAGAGTAATTCAAGACAGCATTAGCAAACTAAGCTAAACGCTAAATATTTAGCTAGGGAAGCTAACAAGAGTCTTCAGGTCTTAGGCAGGGTCACTCAAGGTTGAAAAACTAAAACATTTGGAATCAACATGTCCCAATACATCAGATAAAATCAAATCAAATCAAAGTTTATCTGTAGCGTACACAGATTTTTGTTATCGCAGGTGCAGCAAAATGCTTGTGTTTCTAGCTCCAACAATGCAGTAATAATACCTAGCAATACAAAACAATACTCACATAATCCTTATTATGTGAGTATTGAGTCTGGAGTATAAATATACAGTAGCTCCAACAGTATTGGGACAGTGACAAATTGTTTGTTGTATTGGCTCTGTACTCCAGCACTTTGGATATGGAAGGATACAATGACTATGAGTTTAAAGTGAAGACTGTCAGCTTTAATTTGAGGGTATTTTCATCCATAATGAATCGTGAATAATGATGAGTGAGAAAGTTACACCCTAGACATGCTAACCTCCCCTGTTACTGTAATGGTGAGAGTTTAGCATGTCTTGGGGGTTTGATATTATATTAATGCTAACCTCCCCTGTTACTGTAATGGTGAGAGGTTAGCATGTCTTGGGGGTTTGATATTATATTAATGCTAACCTCCCCTGTTACTGTAATGGTGAGAGGTTAGCATGTCTTGAGGGTTTGATATTATATTAATGCTAACCTCCCCTGTTACTGTAATGGTGAGAGGTTAACATGTCTTGGGGGTATGATATTATATTAATGCTAACCTCCCCTGTTACTGTAATGGTGAGAGGTTAACATGTCTTGGGGGTATGATATTATATTAATGCTAACCTCCCCTGTTACTGTAATGGTGAGAGGTTAACATGTCTTGGGGGTTTGATATTTGATCACGCTCTCCGTAGCCGATGTGAGTAAGACCTTTAAACAGGCTAATATTCACAAGGCCGCAGGACCAGACGTATTACCAGGACGTGTACTCCGAGCATGCGCTGACCAACTGGCAAGTGTCTTCACTGACATTTTCAACATGTCCCTGACTGAGTCTATAATACCAACATGTTTCAAGCAGACCACCATAGTCCCTGTGCCCAAGAACACTAAGGTAAGCTGCCTAAATGACAACGTCCTGGTAATTCGTCTGGCCCTGCGGCCTTGTGAATGTTGACCTGTTTAAAGGTCTTACTCACATTGTCCGGAACAGCTGGTGCTCTCATGCATGCTTCAGTCTTGCTTGCCTCGAAGCGAGCATAGAAGTAATTTAGCTCATCTGGTAGGCTTGTGTCACTGGGCAGCTCACGACTGGCCTTCCGTTTGTAGTTTGTAATAGTTTGCAAGCCCTGCCACATCCGACGAGCGTCGGAGCCGGTGTAGGATTCAATCTTAGTCCTGTATTGATGCTTTGACTGTTTGATGGTTCGTCGGAGGGTGTAGAGTTTTTTTTTTTTATAAACCTCCGGGTTAGCGTCCCACTCCTTGAAAGCGGAAGCTCTACCCTTTAGCTCAGTGTAGATGTTGCCTGTAATCCATGGTTTCTGGTTGGGCTATGTACGAACGGTCACTGTGGGGACGATGTCATCAATTTACTTATTGATGAAACCGGTGACTAATGTGATATACTCCTGAATGCCATCGAAAGAATCCCGGAACAGATTCCTGTCTGTGCTAGCAAAACAGTCCCGTAGCTTAGCATCCGAGTCCTCTGACCACTTCCTTATTGACCGAGTAACTGGTGCTTCCTGCTTTAGTTTTTGCTTGTAAGCAGGAATCAGGAGGATAGAGTTATGGTCAGATTTGCCAAATGGGCGGTGAGGGAGAGCTTTGTACTCTGTGTGTGGAGTAAAGGTGGTCTAGAGGTTTTTTCCTCTGGTTGCACATTTGACATGCTGGTAGAAATGAGGTAAAACGGATTTAAGTTTCCCTGCATTTAAGTCTCCGTCCACTAGGAGCGCCGCCTCTAGATGAGCATTTGCTTGTTTGCTTATGGACTTGTACAGCTTGTTGAGTGCGGTCTTAGTGCCAGCATCGGTTTGTGATGGTAAATAGACAACTCTGAAAAATATAGAGAACAACAGCCAGCTGGTCTTTTCATGCTCTTAGGGCAAGGGCTAGGGATGGCATCTGGGCAGGCATCCTTGCAAGAGTTAACACATTTGAATTACTTACATACGTCCTCAGTGGAGACTGTGAGTGTATAGCCTACATTGTCATCGGGGACTCTCCTCCTGAATCTTGAGAGAAAGGTGTTTAGCTCGTCTGGTACGGTGGCGTTGGTCCCCATGATGTGGCTGGCTTTCTTTTTGCACTATTGGTTTGTATAGACAGTATATGTGACTGACCGGCTCGATTTGGTCTGATGTAGCAAAATTAGAAATTGTGTTTTTTACACTAGATAAAAGTAGAGACTCAGAGCTAGAAAATGGTACATCATACACTACAGTTGAGGAACAATGGGAAAGTAATTCTGCTTTGAAAGTTGATCAACTTGTAATCACACTTTTGAGAAAATGGCCCTTGAATGTTTTGGTCCCTACTGGAGAGATCTTCTTTGTCTACACCCATTCAGCATCGTTCACACCCTCTTAAGCTATAGCCCCGCCCATCTTTTTAAGGAGCGTTCAGAGCGCACACTGGATGAACTGGCCGAGAAGTAGGGTTGATCCGAGCGTTCTGTCATAACAGCAGTCAAGAACCCAAGCTAACTGGCTAACTTTGGCTAGATAGTAGCTACTTCCAGACACAAATAAACACAAATGAACAGCTCACTCGCTTACCATTTTACTCGCCCCAGCAGAGCTGGTTAGGGTGTTCTTATGTTATCCAGAGTGTTGGTGACTGCAACTGTGCTGCTGGAAACAATTTAATCACGCTTTTTTGCCAACGTTTACTGACACCGGCCATATTCAATGAGTGCTGAGCATTTGTAAATCCGTCAGTTACTCTGCGGTCTGGCACACTCAGACGAGAGTGCTCTGAAATCGGAGCAGATAGCCAGAGCAAATTTACCAGCTACGTCCATCAACAGTTGTCGCAGTGACGTCATGAACATTCTATTGAAATGATTACTTGCATAGTGGAGTCCTAGGACCATGCCTCAGGACTACCTGGCCTGATGACTCCTTGCTGTCCCCAGTCCACCTGGTCGAGCTGCTGCTTAATCCGTTACATGTAAGAGATTACAAAAACCCAGTAACTGTAATCCGTTATGTTACCAACTAAAATATTGTAATCAGATTACAGATACTTTTGAAAAAAGGCTTCTCTATGGCCAGAGCCTGACAGTACCCCCCCCCCCAAGGCGCAGACTCCCGACACAATTACATGGGGGGGTTTTAGGGAGGGAAAATATCGTTGGTGGCGGTTCTGGCCCTGGCGAAGTGGACAGCTTCTTCCCTGGATCTAGTCTGATGACCGGTCCTGGAATGGGCACCGGTGTGGCGAACGGCTCTGGCCCTGGAGCGGGGCAGACGGACTGGGCACTGGCACAGCGGAAGGCTCTGACCTGTGGAACATCACGGGAGGCTCCGGGCTGTGGACCATCACGGGAGGCTCCGGGCTGTGGACCATCACGGGAGGCTCCGGGCTGTGGACCATCACGGGAGGCTCCGGGCTGTGGACCATCACGGGAGGCTCCAGGCTGGGCGCACGCACTGGAGGTCATGTGCGGGGAGCCGGCACTGGGCGTACCGGACTAGAGCGGCGCACTGGAAGCCTGGTGCGTGGTGCCGGCACTGGTCGTACCGGACTGGTGACACGCACTTCAAGGTGAGTGCGGGAAGCCGGAACAGGCCGTAACGGACTGGAGAGACGCACTGGAGGTCTGGTGCGGGAAGAAGACACAGGACGTACCAGATTGAAGAGGGAAGCTGGATATCTGGCGTGGGAGGTAGGTACACCACAATCCGGACTGAGGATGCTCACTCCGGGAACCATTAGCTGCAGCTGCATCGCTGTATTTGTCCTCCTCTCCATGCTGCCGGCATTGATCCAGCACAACCTCTCCTTGAGGCACTCCTCTTCCTCCACTGTATTCGACCGCCAGTCATACTCCTCCTCATAACCCAAACTCGTCCCCCATCGGTCCTCCTCACCTTCGCGATACCACATGGATATTGGTACTGGCTCTTCCTCCTCTCGACCAGACGACCCCCATAGCCCCCAGCCAAATTTCTCTTGGGGTTGCCTTCGTGCAGCTCGGCGTCTTGAGCCCCGATGACGACGCTGTCCTCCTCGCTTCTCCCGTAGCTCCTTCTCCCCATTAGAGCGCTGCTTGGTCATTCTGTCACGACTGGGTGTGTGGATAGACCAAGGCGCAGCGCAGTAGTAGTTCAACATAATATTTAATTAAATAAATATACTGAATGACGAACTACACAAAACAAGAACAGCGTATAAAGTACATACACTTACACTTCCTTTCCTCAGACTGACATAAAGACAATGAACCACACAACAATGTGGGACATGACAACTGATGTAGGATCCCCAATCAGAGACAACACATAGCAGCTGCCTCTAATTGGGGACCCAACACAAAACACACAGATCTGTCAGGCTCTGACCATGGCTAAATAGAGTAGCAAAAGGCTTCTCTATGGCCAGAGCCTGACAATAAAGCACTGATGTGAATCACACTGCTGCTCTCCTGTTTAGCTATTTGCGCCTTACGGATTGTGGTTGTCGTGGATGGCTGTTCACAAATCTAAATGTGAAATAATTGTTGAATTCAAGAGGTTCAAGCTGCCTATCAATCATTGTTTTTGAAACCAGTGGACAGCCAGTGAAAAATGTGCTCTTATAAATGCCTCATGAGCTTAGTTCAACCCAAAATATAAGCTTGTTTTTCTCCAAATGTAAACAAACAATGTATAGCCTCATAACCTGGTTCAAACAATAATGTTGATATCATGGAGGGTCAGTCCTTGCATCCATAGCTCTGTCTATTCATCTGAGAGTGGTGACATTTCTCCAGGCCTGTCCCTCAGCTGACCATTATGTTATAGTTTCCTCTGTGGATTTGCTCTTTAAACAGCTGCATATTATCAAGATATCAAAGTGTCACCAACAAAAAGGTCAACAATAAACCTGTAGCAAATGCAGAATATGACATTAATTTATAACATGTAAATAGCACTTTTCAGTATCGCTCAAAGCCTGCCATTCCATGAATCAATGAGTCCAATCAGTCTCCATGACAACAACATCATTAACAACAGAGTAGGGCTGGATAATAAGTCCTTAGTTTTGGGATCATGCTCAGGTAAAACTATTTGACTAATCTATACTTCCATATTTCCAAGTCCTATTCTTGAAGATCAAGGGGTATAACATTTATTGGAATGACTGGAATAGACTGGTTTTTAATGTAAAGATATCATTTAATGGTATTATTATATGTAGTAGAAAGTGATGGGTTAGAAGAAGCCTCCATAACCAACCCATAAAGTAACATGCAACATCCATATATGACCAGCTATGTAAACTTTAACATTGATTTATCCTGTAATAGATGTTGTTCAATAAGTAACATACATGTTAGTCTTCTTCTAATGTCTCTTACGGGGAAAGTAATCTAAAAGTAACTGAATGTAATCAGATTACGTTACTGAGTTTGGGGTAATCCAGAAGTTACATTACTGATTCCAATCTTGGACAGGTAACTAGTGACTGTAACTGATTACATTTAGAAAGTAACCTACCCAACCCTGATGGTTAGTGAAGTGGAACAGAGAATATAAAACCCAGAGGTTAGTGAAGTGGAACAGAGAATATAAAACCCAGAGGTTAGTGAAGTGGAACAGAGAATATAAAACCCAGAGGTTAGTGAAGTGGAACAGAGATGATAAAACCCAGAGGTTAGTGAAGTGGAACAGAGAATATAAAACCCAGAGGTTAGTGAAGTGGAACAGAGAATATAAAACCCAGAGGTTAGTGAAGTGGAACAGAGAATATAAAACCCTGATGGTTAGTGAAGTGGAACAGAGAATATAAAACCCAGAGGTTAGTGAAGTGGAACAGAGAATATAAAACCCAGAGGTTAGTGAAGTGGAACAGAGAATATAAAACCCAGAGGTTAGTGAAGTGGAACAGAGAATATAAAACCCTGATGGTTAGTGAAGTGGAACAGAGAATATAAAACCCAGAGGTTAGTGAAGTGGAACAGAGAATATAAAACCCAGAGGTTAGTGAAGTGGAACAGAGAATATAAAACCCTGATGGTTAGTGAAGTGGAACAGAGAATATAAAACCCAGAGGTTAGTGAAGTGGAACAGAGAATATAAAACCCAGAGGTTAGTGAAGTGGAACAGAGAATATAAAACCCAGAGGTTAGTGAAGTGGAACAGAGAATATAAAACCCAGAGGTTAGTGAAGTGGAACAGAGAATATAAAACCCAGAGGTTAGTGAAGTGGAACAGAGAATATAAAACCCAGAGGTTAGTGAAGTGGAACAGAGATGATAAAACCCAGAGGTTAGTGAAGTGGAACAGAGAATATAAAACCCAGAGGTTAGTGAAGTGGAACAGAGAATATAAAACCCAGAGGTTAGTGAAGTGGAACAGAGAATATAAAACCCAGAGGTTAGTGAAGTGGAACAGAGATGATAAAACCCAGAGGTTAGTGAAGTGGAACAGAGAATATAAAACCCAGAGGTTAGTGAAGTGGAACAGAGAATATAAAACCCAGAGGTTAGTGAAGTGGAACAGAGAATATAAAACCCAGAGGTTAGTGAAGTGGAACAGAGAATATAAAACCCAGAGGTTAGTGAAGTGGAACAGAGAATATAAAACCCAGAGGTTAGTGAAGTGGAACAGAGAATATAAAACCCAGAGGTTAGTGAAGAGGAACAGAGATGATAAAACCCAGAGGTTAGTGAAGTGGAACAGAGATGATAAAACCCAGAGGTTAGTGAAGTGGAACAGAGAATATAAAACCCAGAGGTTAGTGAAGTGGAACAGAGAATATAAATCCCAGAGGTTAATGAAGTGGAACAGAGAATATAAAACCCAGAGGTTAGTGAAGTGGAACAGAGAATATAAAACCCAGAGGTTAGTGAAGTGGAACAGAGATGATAAAACCCAGAGGTTAGTGAAGTGGAACAGAGAATATTAAACCCAGAGGTTAGTGAAGTGGAACAGAGAATATAAAACCCAGAGGTTAGTGAAGTGGAACAGAGATGATAAAACCCAGAGGTTAGTGAAGTGGAACAGAGAATATAAAACCCAGAGGTTAGTGAAGTGGAACAGAGAATATAAAACCCAGAGGTTAGTGAAGTGGAACAGAGAATATTAAACCCAGAGGTTAGTGAAGTGGAACAGAGAATATAAAACCCAGAGGTTAGTGAAGTGGAACAGAGAATATAAAACCCAGAGGTTAGTGAAGTGGAACAGAGAATATAAAACCCAGAGGTTAGTGAAGTGGAACAGAGAATATAAAACCCAGAGGTTAGTGAAGTGGAACAGAGAATATAAAACCCAGAGGTTAGTGAAGTGGAACAGAGAATATAAAACCCAGAGGTTAGTGAAGTGGAACAGAGAATATAAAACCCAGAGGTTAGTGAAGTGGAACAGAGAATATAAAACCCAGAGGTTAGTGAAGTGGAACAGAGAATATTAAACCCAGAGGTTAGTGAAGTGGAACAGAGAATATAAAACCCAGAGGTTAGTGAAGTGGAACAGAGAATATAAAACCCAGAGGTTAGTGAAGTGGAACAGAGAATATAAAACCCAGAGGTTAGTGAAGTGGAACAGAGAATATAAAACCCAGAGGTTAGTGAAGTGGAACAGAGAATATAAAACCCAGAGGTTAGTGAAGTGGAACAGAGAATATAAAACCCAGAGGTTAGTGAAGTGGAACAGAGATGATAAAACCCAGAGGTTAGTGAAGTGGAACAGAGAATATAAAACCCAGAGGTTAGTGAAGTGGAACAGAGAATATAAAACCCAGAGGTTAGTGAAGTGGAACAGAGATGATAAAACCCAGAGGTTAGTGAAGTGGAACAGAGAATATAAAACCCAGAGGTTAGTGAAGTGGAACAGAGATGATAAAACCCAGAGGTTAGTGAAGTGGAACAGAGAATATAAAACCCAGAGGTTAGTGAAGTGGAACAGAGAATATAAAACCCAGAGGTTAGTGAAGTGGAACAGAGAATATAAAACCCAGAGGTTAGTGAAGTGGAACAGAGATGATAAAACCCAGAGGTTAGTGAAGTGGAACAGAGATGATAAAACCCAGAGGTTAGTGAAGTGGAACAGAGATGATAAAACCCAGAGGTTAGTGAAGTGGAACATAGATGATAAAACCCAGAGGTTAGTGAAGTGGAACAGAGATGATAAAACCCAGAGGTTAGTGAAGTGGAACAGAGAATATAAAACCCAGAGGTTAGTGAAGTGGAACAGAGATGATAAAACCCAGAGGTTAGTGAAGTGGAACAGAGAATATAAAACCCAGAGGTTAGTGAAGTGGAACAGAGAATATAAAACCCAGAGGTTAGTGAAGTGGAACAGAGAATATAAAACCCAGAGGTTAGTGAAGTGGAACAGAGAATATTAAACCCAGAGGTTAGTGAAGTGGAACAGAGAATATAAAACCCAGAGGTTAGTGAAGTGGAACAGAGAATATAAAACCCAGAGGTTAGTGAAGTGGAACAGAGAATATAAAACCCAGAGGTTAGTGAAGTGGAACAGAGAATATAAAACCCAGAGGTTAGTGAAGTGGAACAGAGAATATAAAACCCAGAGGTTAGTGAAGTGGAACAGAGAATATAAAACCCAGAGGTTAGTGAAGTGGAACAGAGATGATAAAACCCAGAGGTTAGTGAAGTGGAACAGAGAATATAAAACCCAGAGGTTAGTGAAGTGGAACAGAGAATATAAAACCCAGAGGTTAGTGAAGTGGAACAGAGATGATAAAACCCAGAGGTTAGTGAAGTGGAACAGAGAATATAAAACCCAGAGGTTAGTGAAGTGGAACAGAGATGATAAAACCCAGAGGTTAGTGAAGTGGAACAGAGAATATAAAACCCAGAGGTTAGTGAAGTGGAACAGAGAATATAAAACCCAGAGGTTAGTGAAGTGGAACAGAGAATATAAAACCCAGAGGTTAGTGAAGTGGAACAGAGATGATAAAACCCAGAGGTTAGTGAAGTGGAACAGAGATGATAAAACCCAGAGGTTAGTGAAGTGGAACAGAGATGATAAAACCCAGAGGTTAGTGAAGTGGAACATAGATGATAAAACCCAGAGGTTAGTGAAGTGGAACAGAGATGATAAAACCCAGAGGTTAGTGAAGTGGAACAGAGAATATAAAACCCAGAGGTTAGTGAAGTGGAACAGAGATGATAAAACCCAGAGGTTAGTGAAGTGGAACAGAGAATATAAAACCCAGAGGTTAGTGAAGTGGAACAGAGATGATAAAACCCAGAGGTTAGTGAAGTGGAACAGAGAATATAAAACCCAGAGGTTAGTGAAGTGGAACAGAGAATATAAAACCCAGAGGTTAGTGAAGTGGAACAGAGAATATAAAACCCAGAGGTTAGTGAAGTGGAACAGAGAATATAAAACCCAGAGGTTAGTGAAGTGGAACAGAGAATATAAAACCCAGAGGTTAGTGAAGTGGAACAGAGAATATTAAACCCAGAGGTTAGTGAAGTGGAACAGAGAATATAAAACCCAGAGGTTAGTGAAGTGGAACAGAGAATATAAAACCCAGAGGTTAGTGAAGTGGAACAGAGAATATAAAACCCAGAGGTTAGTGAAGTGGAACAGAGAATATAAAACCCAGAGGTTAGTGAAGTGGAACAGAGAATATAAAACCCAGAGGTTAGTGAAGTGGAACAGAGAATATAAAACCCAGAGGTTAGTGAAGTGGAACAGAGAATATTAAACCCAGAGGTTAGTGAAGTGGAACAGAGAATATAAAACCCAGAGGTTAGTGAAGTGGAACAGAGAATATAAAACCCAGAGGTTAGTGAAGTGGAACAGAGAATATAAAACCCAGAGGTTAGTGAAGTGGAACAGAGAATATAAAACCCAGAGGTTAGTGAAGTGGAACAGAGAATATAAAACCCAGAGGTTAGTGAAGTGGAACAGAGAATATAAAACCCAGAGGTTAGTGAAGTGGAACAGAGATGATAAAACCCAGAGGTTAGTGAAGTGGAACAGAGAATATAAAACCCAGAGGTTAGTGAAGTGGAACAGAGAATATAAAACCCAGAGGTTAGTGAAGTGGAACAGAGATGATAAAACCCAGAGGTTAGTGAAGTGGAACAGAGAATATAAAACCCAGAGGTTAGTGAAGTGGAACAGAGATGATAAAACCCAGAGGTTAGTGAAGTGGAACAGAGAATATAAAACCCAGAGGTTAGTGAAGTGGAACAGAGAATATAAAACCCAGAGGTTAGTGAAGTGGAACAGAGAATATAAAACCCAGAGGTTAGTGAAGTGGAACAGAGATGATAAAACCCAGAGGTTAGTGAAGTGGAACAGAGATGATAAAACCCAGAGGTTAGTGAAGTGGAACAGAGATGATAAAACCCAGAGGTTAGTGAAGTGGAACATAGATGATAAAACCCAGAGGTTAGTGAAGTGGAACAGAGATGATAAAACCCAGAGGTTAGTGAAGTGGAACAGAGAATATAAAACCCAGAGGTTAGTGAAGTGGAACAGAGATGATAAAACCCAGAGGTTAGTGAAGTGGAACAGAGAATATAAAACCCAGAGGTTAGTGAAGTGGAACAGAGAATATAAAACCCAGAGGTTAGTGAAGTGGAACAGAGAATATAAAACCCAGAGGTTAGTGAAGTGGAACAGAGAATATTAAACCCAGAGGTTAGTGAAGTGGAACAGAGAATATAAAACCCAGAGGTTAGTGAAGTGGAACAGAGAATATAAAACCCAGAGGTTAGTGAAGTGGAACAGAGAATATAAAACCCAGAGGTTAGTGAAGTGGAACAGAGAATATAAAACCCAGAGGTTAGTGAAGTGGAACAGAGAATATAAAACCCAGAGGTTAGTGAAGTGGAACAGAGAATATAAAACCCAGAGGTTAGTGAAGTGGAACAGAGATGATAAAACCCAGAGGTTAGTGAAGTGGAACAGAGAATATAAAACCCAGAGGTTAGTGAAGTGGAACAGAGAATATAAAACCCAGAGGTTAGTGAAGTGGAACAGAGATGATAAAACCCAGAGGTTAGTGAAGTGGAACAGAGAATATAAAACCCAGAGGTTAGTGAAGTGGAACAGAGATGATAAAACCCAGAGGTTAGTGAAGTGGAACAGAGAATATAAAACCCAGAGGTTAGTGAAGTGGAACAGAGAATATAAAACCCAGAGGTTAGTGAAGTGGAACAGAGAATATAAAACCCAGAGGTTAGTGAAGTGGAACAGAGATGATAAAACCCAGAGGTTAGTGAAGTGGAACAGAGATGATAAAACCCAGAGGTTAGTGAAGTGGAACAGAGATGATAAAACCCAGAGGTTAGTGAAGTGGAACATAGATGATAAAACCCAGAGGTTAGTGAAGTGGAACAGAGATGATAAAACCCAGAGGTTAGTGAAGTGGAACAGAGAATATAAAACCCAGAGGTTAGTGAAGTGGAACAGAGATGATAAAACCCAGAGGTTAGTGAAGTGGAACAGAGAATATAAAACCCAGAGGTTAGTGAAGTGGAACAGAGATGATAAAACCCAGAGGTTAGTGAAGTGGAACAGAGAATATAAAACCCAGAGGTTAGTGAAGTGGAACAGAGAATATAAAACCCAGAGGTTAGTGAAGTGGAACAGAGAATATAAAACCCAGAGGTTAGTGAAGTGGAACAGAGATGATAAAACCCAGAGGTTAGTGAAGTGGAACAGAGATGATAAAACCCAGAGGTTAGTGAAGTGGAACAGAGATGATAAAACCCAGAGGTTAGTGAAGTGGAACAGAGAATATAAAACCCAGAGGTTAGTGAAGTGGAACAGAGATGATCAAACCCAGAGGTTAGTGAAGTGGAACAGAGATGATAAAACCCAGAGGTTAGTGAAGTGGAACAGAGATGATAAAACCCAGAGGTTAGTGAAGTGGAACATAGATGATAAAACCCAGAGGTTAGTGAAGTGGAACAGTGCAGATTATATTAGATTAGATTATCAGCAGCAGAGAGAGTACAGTCCATACAATCTGAACTCCATCTTTCATTTTAATGCTATTATCAAAACTTTTAGTTCCATGTGGCCAGTTGTCAGAACATGGTGCTTGATTACCATGGGGACCTTAAAATAACTAAAATGTTAAATAATATAAAACCTTTAGATCAAAATCACCCTCCCACCCTTTACTCTGACCCCTGACCCCAGATAGAGGTAGATGAAAGGTCTCTGTCTGGCTTTTTCTTTCTCTCTTTAGAACTGACGCTCTGTTGGCTTTCTACTGGCATTCTATTGACTTCCTATTGGCTTTCTACTGGCATTCTATTGACTTCCTATTGGCTTTCTACTGGCATTCTATTGACTTCCTATTGGCTTTCTACTGGCATTCTATTGACTTCCTATTGGCTTTCTACTGGCATTCTATTGACTTCCTATTGGCTTTCTACTGGCATTCTATTGACATCCTATTGGCTTTCTACTGGCAATCTATTGACTTCCTATTGGCTTTCTACTGGCATTCTATTGACTTCCTATTGGCTTTCTACTGGCATTCTATTGACTTCCTATTGGCTTTCTACTGGCATTCTATTGACATCCTATTGGCTTTCTACTGGCATTCTATTGACTTCCTATTGGCTTTCTACTGGCATTCTATTGACATCCTATTGGCTTTCTACTGGCATTCTATTGACATCCTATTGGCTTTCTACTGGCATTCTATTGACTTCCTATTGGCTTTCTACTGGCAATCTATTGACTTCCTATTGGCTTTCTACTGGCATTCTATTGACATCCTATTGGCTTTCTACTGGCATTCTATTGACTTCCTATTGGCTTTCTACTGGCATTCTATTGACTTCCTATTGGCTTTCTACTGGCATTCTATTGACTTCCTATTGGCTTTCTACTGGCATTCTATTGACATTCTATTGACTTTCTATTGACTTTCTATTGGCTTTCTGGCCTGACTCCCTGGTCCCTTGCTGGACTTGTCTCTCTTCTCTGGCCTGTCTCCCTGGTCCCTGGCTGGACCTGTCTCTCTGCTCTGGCCTGTCTCCCTGGTCCCTGGCTGGACTTGTCTCTCTGCTCTGGCTTGTCTCCCTGGTCCCTGGATGGACCTGTCTCTCTGCTTTGGCCTGTCTCCCTGGTCCCTGGATGGACCTATCTCTCTGCTCTGGCCTGTCTCCCTGGTCCCTGGATGGACCTGTCTCCTATTTGAATCTGCATATTTCTCAAAAGCTCAGTTGTCCTGAGTCTGACAGAACTGCCAGGACCTCTGACCAATGGAGACACTCAAGTTGTTTAATGGTGTATCTCTCGACACATACAGAATTGTTTTAAGATGGTCAAACTATGGATCATTTAGCTATTTTATTTAGAATTTTAGGACCCCTTTAGCGATCAAAATAAATACAAAAAAATTATTTGATAAAACATAGAATTTGGCCTTTACTACTACAGCCCAGAGAAACACATTGAATAACACATTCATCAATGGCAAAAATATATAATGAGGAACAAGGTTTCCAAGTGTCTCATATCTAAACAACATAAGAAAGCTCAGGAAACACGACTCCGTCCCCTTGTTGGGCTTCGGCGATCGTTGTCACCGGCTTTCTAGCCCCTGCCGCTCCCTCCTTCATTATTCCATTAGTCCTGTCTTGTCATTACGCACACCTGCTTCTCATTTCCCCCCATTACTTCATGTTATATGTTCCCTCTGGTCCCTCTGGTCCCCCAGGTCCCTCTGGTCCCCCAGGTCCCTCTGGTCCCTCTGTTCCCCCAGGTCCCTCTGGTCCCCCAGGTCCCTCTGGTCCCCCAGGTCCCTCTGGTCCCTCTGTTCCCCCAGGTCCCTCTGTTCCCCCAGGTCCCTCTGGTCCCCCAGGTCCCTCTGGTCCCCCAGGTCCCTCTGGTCCCCCAGGTCCCCCAGGTCACTCTGGTCCCCCAGGTCCCTCTGGTCCCTCTGGTCCCTCTGGTCCCCCAGGTCCTTGTGGGTTATTGTTTATTGTGGCAGTGTTTGTTCATGTTGTATTTCACAGCCAAGTTAATTGTTACTCGTGGTTTTGTGCTCTAGGCGGTTGCCTAGTGATAGCAGCACCTTTAGTGGTTTACTGGCACAGTAGTGCCGTTCCTGTTATATTGTGGAATATACTGTTACGAATTAAATTATAAGTTTGTTCCACACCATCTCCTGCGCCTGGCTCTCTTCAATATTCACACTCGTCACAGTATATACAGTGGGGAGAACAAGTATTTGATACACTGCCGATTTTGCAGGTTTTCCCGCTTACAAAGCATGTAGAAGTCTGTAATTTTTATCATAGGTACTCTTCAACTGTGAGAGACGGAATCTAAAACAAAAATCCAGAAAATAACATTGTATGATTTTTAAGTAATTAATTTGTATTTTATTGCATGAAATAAGTATTTGATACAACAGAAAAGCAGAACTTAATATTTGGTAGAGAAACCTTTGTTTGCAATTACAGAGATCATACGTTTCCTGTAGTTCTTGACCAGGTTTGCACACACTGCAGCAGGGATTTTGGCCCACTCCTCCATCCAGATCCTTCAGGTTTCGGGGCTGTCGCTGGGCAATACGGACTTTCAGCTCCCTCCAAAGATTTTCTATTGGGTTCAGGTCTGGAGACTGGCTAGGCCACTCCAGGACGTTGAGATGCTTCTTACGGAGCCACTCCTTAGTTGCCCTGGCTGTGTGTTTCGGGTCGTTGTCATGCTGGAAGACCCAGCCACGACCCATCTTCAATGCTCTTACTGAGGGAAGGAGGTTGTTGGCCAAGATCTCGCGATACATGGCCTCAACCATTCTCCCCTCAATACGGTGCAGTCGTCCTGTCCCCTTTGCAGAAAAGCATCCCCAAAGAATGATGTTTCCACCTCCATGCTTCACGGTTGGGATGGTGTTCTTGGGGTTGTACTCATCCTTCTTCTTCCTCCAAACACGGCGAGTGGAGTTTAGACCAAAAAGCTCTATTTTTGTCTCATCAGACCACATGACCTTCTCCCATTCCTCCTCTGGATCATCCAGATGGTCATTGGCAAACTTCAGACGGGCCTGGACATGCGCTGGCTTGAGCAGGGGGACCTTGCGTGCGCTGCAGGATTTTAATCCATGACGGCGCAGTGTGTTACTAATGGTTTTCTTTGAGACTGAGGTCCCAGCTCTCTTCAGGTCATTGACCAGGTCCTGCCGTGTAGTTCTGGGCTGATCCCTCATCTTCCTCATGATCATTGATGCCCCATGAGGTGAGATCTTGCATGGTGCCCCAGACCAAGGGAGATTGACCGTCATCTTGAACTTCTTCCATTTTCTAATAATTGCGCCAACAGTTGTTGCCTTCTCACCAAGCTGCTTGCCTATTGTCCTGTAGCCCATCCCAGCCTTGTGCAGGTCTACAATTTTATCCCTGATGTCCTTACACAGCTCTCTGGTCTTGGCCATTGTGGAGAGGTTGGAGTCTGTTTGATTGAGTGTGTGGACAAGTGTCTTTTATACAGGTAACGAGTTCAAACAGGTGCAGTTAATACAGGTAATGAGTGGAGAACAGGAGGGCTTCTTAAAGAAAAACTAACAGGTCTGTGAGAGCCGGAATTCTTACTGGTTGGTAGGTGATCAAATACTTATGTCATGCAATAAAATGCAAATTAATTATTTAAAAATCATACAATGTGATTTTCTGGATTTTTGTTTTAGATTCCGTCACTCACAGTTGAAGTGTACCTATGATAAAAATTACAGACCTCTACATGCTTTGTAAGTTGGAAAACCTGCAAAATCGGCAGCGTATCAAATACTTGTTCTCCCCATTGTATATATATTTTTATACATATTTAACCCCTTTTTTGGGTAGGCACAAAACTACCTTCATACTTCCATTGATTTGTTTAACTGGTACCGGTTACCTTCAGACGAGTTACGTGACACTAGCTTCAATTAATGGATTTTGATGGGGATTTTATTGTTATGTAACTTAGCGTGAAGCACTGATGCATCAATCGACTCTAGGGGTTTTTAATGGCCATGTACTATTATAATCTACACCAGGCACAGCCAGAAGAGGACTGGCACCCCGCAGAGCCTGGTTCCTCACTATGAGGTTTTCCTAGCCACGGTGCTTTTAAATACATTTAAATAGATTTTAATTGCTGTATGGAAGCAACAATGACCTCTCCAGTATCCCCACAGGGAGTTCAGTCCGGGTAAATGGAGCTACTGGGAGTTATTTAACTAACTATCAAGAGCTTTTAGAGAATCGACCATCACACATCACCTCTGTGGAAACAGATTCACGCCAAAAACAATACAAATCAGCCTGCAGCAATGTCCATCCGTCTGTCTGTCTGTCTGCCTCTACACTATGTTGCACTGAGTTTGATTCGGTTACTAAATCAATGACTACCTCTGTAACACTCATGTTAACGAACACAACACATATTCTCTGACCCAACAGACCTCTAAACTGAGGAGAGAGAGGGTTAGATGGAGAGGGTTAGGAGTTATGAGGAGCGAGGAGATAGGAGAGAGGGGGTTGAGAGGAGAGAGGAGAGAGGGTTAAGAAGAGAGAGAGGAGAGAGGAGATTCAAAGAACTATGACTTTACAAAAAATCAAATGAAAAACATAGTAAGTAGGGTTTTGGTCCTGTGATACAATGACTCACTGTCAGATACACACACAGCCACACACAGCCACACACACACATACACACATACACAGCCACACACACACATACACAGCTTTACATAATTGCACGTACACACACAGACACAAACACATTAGTTGTATGCGGCCTGGCTAAGGGACAGTCCTCCATTGTAAGAAGTACAAGCTCTTCAGGCTATAGAGAGTAGACTGCATGCTTAAAGACATTCCTTCACCCTTTTAGAGACAGGGTTAGGAGGAGAGAGGAGAGAGGAGAGAGGGTTATGAGGAGAGAGGAGAGAGGATTATGAGGAGAGAGGAGAGAGGAGAGAGGGTTATGAGGAGAGAGGAGAGAAGAGAGAAGTGAGAGGATTATGAGGAGAGAGGAGAGAGGAGAGAGGGTTATGAGGAGAGAAGAGAGAGGAGAGAGGATAGAGGAGAGAGGAGAGAGGGTTATGAGGAGAGAAGAGAGAGGAGAGAGGATAGAGGAGAGAGGAGAGAGGGTTATGAGGAGAGAAGAGAGAGGAGAGAGGAGGATAGAGAAAGAGAATAGAGAATAGAATAGGAGGATAGAGAGAGAGGATAGAGGAGAGAGGGTTATGAGGAGAGAGGAGATAGGAGAGAGGGTTATGAGGAGAGAGGAGACAGGGTTATGGGGAGAGAGGAGAGAGGGTTATGAGGAGAGAGAAGAGAGGAGAGAGGGTTATGAGGAGAGAGGAGAGAGGGTTATGAGGAGAGAGGGTTATGAGGAGAGGGGGTTATGAGGAGAGAGGGTTATGAGGAGAGAGGAGAGAGGTTTATGAGGAGAGAGGAGAGAGGAGAGAGGGTTATGAGGAGAGAGGAGAGAGGAGAGAGGGTTATGAGGAGAGAGGGTTATGAGGAGAGAAGAGAGAGGAGAGAGGAGAGAGGAGAGAGGGTTATGAGGAGAGAGGAGAGAGGAGAGAGGGTTATGAGGAGAGAGGGTTATGAGGAGAGAGGGTTATGAGGAGAGAGGTGAGAGGATTATGAGGAGAGAGGAGAGAGGAGAGAGGATTATGAGGAGAGAGGATTATGAGGAGAGAGGGTTATGAGGAGAGAGGATAGAGGAGAGAGGGTTATGAGGAGAGAGGAGAGAGGGTTATGAGGAGAGACGAGAGAGGGTTATGAGGAGAGAGGAGAGAGGAGAGAGAGAGAGGATTATGAGGAGAGACGAGAGAGGAGAGAGGAGAGAGGGTTATGAGGAGAGAGGAGAGGATAGAGGAGAGAGGAGAGAGGGTTATGAGGAGAGAGGAGAGAGGGTTATGAGGAGAGACGAGAGAGGGTTATGAGGAGAGAGGATAGAGGGTTATGAGGAGAGAGAAGAGAGGAGAGAGGGTTATGAGGAGAGAGAAGAGAGGAGAGAGGGTTATGAGGAGAGAGGAGAGAGGAGAGAGGGTTATGAGGAGAGAGGAGAGAGGATTATGAGGAGAGAGGAGAGAGGAGTGAGGAGAGAGGAGAGAGGGTTATGAGGAGAGAGGGTTATGAGGAGAGAAGAGAGAGGAGAGAGGAGAGAGGGTTATGAGGAGAGAGGGTTATGAGGAGAGAGGAGAGAGGAGAGAGGAGAGGTTTATGAGGAGAGAGGAGAGAGGATTATGAGGAGAGAGGAGAGAGGATTATGAGGAGAGAGGACAGAGGAGAGAGGATTATGAGGAGAGAGGAGAGAGGATTATGAGGAGAGAGGAGAGAGGAGACAGGGTTATGAGGAGAAAGGAGAGAGGAGAGAGGGTTATGAGGAGAGAGAAGAGAGGAGAGAGGAGAGAGGGTTATGAGGAGAGAGAAGAGAGGAGAGAGGAGAGAGGGTTATGAGGAGAGAGCGTTATGAGGAGAGAGAAGAGAGGAGAGAGGGTTATGAGGAGAGAGGAGAGAGGAGAGAGGAGAGAGGGTTATGAGGAGAGAGGGTTATGAGGAGAGAAGAGAGAGGAGAGAGGAGAGAGGAGAGAGGGTTATGAGGAGAGAGGAGAGAGGGTTATGAGGAGAGAGGAGAGAGGATACAGGGTTATGAGGAGAGAGGAGAGAGGAGAGAGGAGAGAGGAGAGAGGAGAGAGCGTTATGAGGAGAGAGGAGAGAGGAGAGAGAGAGAGGATTATGAGGAGAGACGAGAGAGGAGAGAGGAGAGAGGAGAGAGGGTTATGAGGAGAGAGGAGAGAGGGTTATGAGGAGAGAGGAGAGAGGATACAGGGTTATGAGGAGAGAGGAGAGAGGAGAGAGGAGAGAGGAGAGAGGAGAGAGGAGAGAGCGTTATGAGGAGAGAGGAGAGAGGAGAAAGAGAGAGGATTATGAGGAGAGAGGGTTATGAGGAGAGAAGAGAGAGGAGAGAGGAGAGGGTTATGAGGAGAGAGGAGAGAGGGTTATGAGCAGAGAGGAGAGAGGATTATGAGGATTATGAGGAGAGAGGAGAGAGGAGAGAGGAGAGAGGAGAGAGGATTATGAGGAGAGAGGAGAGAGGAGAGAGGATTATGAGGAGAGAGGAGAGAGGAGACAGGGTTATGAGGAGAGAGGAGAGAGGAGACAGGGTTATGAGGAGAGAGGAGAGAGGAGAGAGGGTTATGAGGAGAGAGAAGAGAGGAGAGAGGAGAGAGGGTTATGAGAAGAGACTAGGTTATGAGGAGAGAGGGTTATGAGGAGAGAAGAGAGAGGAGAGAGGAAAGAGGAGAGAGGGTTATGAGGAGAGAGGAGAGAGGATAGAGGAGAGAGGAGAGAGGAGAGAGGATTATGATGAGAGAGGAGAGAGGGTTATGAGGAGAGAGGGTTATGAGGAGAGGAGAGAGGAGAGAGGAGAGAGGGTTATGAGGAGAGAGGAGAGAGGAGAGAGGAGAGAGGATTATGATGAGAGAGGAGAGAGGGTTATGAGGAGAGAGGGTTATGAGGAGAGAGGGTTATGAGGAGAGAGGATTATGATGAGAGAGGAGAGAGGGTTATGAGGAGAGAGGAGAGAGGGTTATGAGGAGAGAGGAGAGAGGAGAGAGGAGAGAGGGTTATGAGGAGAGAGGAGAGAGGGTTATGAGTAGAGAGGAGAGAGGAGAGAGGAGAGAGGGTTATGAGGAGAGAGGAGAGAGGAGAGAGGAGAGAGGGTTATGAGGAGAGAGGAGAGAGGGTTATGAGGAGAGAGGAGAGAGGAGAGAGGAGAGAGGGTTATGAGGAGAGAGGAGAGAGGGTTATGAGGAGAGAGGAGAGAGGAGAGAGGGTTAAGAAGAGAGAGAGGAGAGAGGGTTATGAGGAGAGAGGAGAGAGGAGAGAGGGTTAAGAAGAGAGAGAGGAGAGAGGGTTATGAGGAGAGAGGAGAGAGGAGAGAGGGTTATGAGGAGAGAGGGTTATGAGGAGAGAGGAGAGGAGAGAGGAGAGAGGATTATGAGGAGAGAGGGTTATGAGGAGAGAGGAGAGAGGAGAGAGGAGAGAGGGTTATGAGGAGAGAGGAGAGAGGGTTATGAGGAGAGAGGAGAGAGGGTTATCAGGAGAGAGGCAGTCAGTCTGCATCTCTGATTCAAAGAACTATGACTTTACAAAAAATCAAATGAAAAACACAGTTAGTAGTGTTTTGGTCCTGTGATACAATGACTCACTGTCAGATACACACACAGCCACACACAGCCACACACACACATACACACATACACAGCCACACACACACATACACAGCCACACATTCACTCACGCACAGACACACACACACACATTAGTTGTATGCAGACTGTCTAAGGGACAGTCCTCCATTGTAAGAAGTATAAGCTCTTCAGGCTAACATCCACCCCGATGTTGTGCTGGTATGCAAACTGCAGGGGGTCCATTGATGAACACACCAGGGGTCTGAGGTGAGCGAGGACTAACCTTTCCAGGGTCTTCATGATGTGGGATGTTAGCGCTACAGGTCTGAAGTCATTCAGGACAGTGGGGTGTGCCTTCTTGGGCACTGGGACGAGGCAGGATGTTTTCCACAGCACAGGGACCCTTTCTAGGCTCAGGCTAAGCTTGAAAAGACGCTGGAGTATTCCACACAGTTGGTCAGCACAGACCCTCAGCACCCTTGGGCTGATACCATCAGTCCAGAGGTGGGGGGAAGGGGGGTGTTGCAGAATAGTCCAGGAGAGCTGGAGGGGAGGTGGACAGGGCCAGTATCAAACCTGTTAAAAAATTGGTTCAGCTCATTGGCTCTGTCCTGGGTCCCCTCCGTCTGCCCACTGTTTGACTTTTTGAAGCCAGTGATATTTCTCATACCCTTCCACACCTCTCTCACCTGGCTCTGCCTCAGCTTGTCCTCCATCTTGTCCTTTTACCCTCTCTTCCCCTCAGCAATCTGCAACTTCAGCTCCCTGTACACTGTATGGTCAGTGAGCTCTGAGGTAAACATCTCCATGTGTTACACCTGGATGTATTGATAACACTGTATGGTCAGTGAGCTCTGAGGTAAACATCTTCATATTCTACGCCTGGATGTATTGATAACTCTGAGGTAAAAGAGAAGCCATGAGGAGCGATGGTAACAGTAGGTCTCTGTGTATATCTGTGAAGACAGCAGGCTGGACATAAAAGTCTTATTCTCTCTTCAGTTTGACTCAAAGAGTTTGTCTTATTTAAGTGACCTAACCCTACTCAGAGTCAGACAGAGATGGTTGTGTCCCATATGGTACCCTATACCATATATTGCACTACCTACGGCCCCTGGTCAAAAGTAGTGCACTAAATAGTGAATAGGTTGCCATTTGGGACGCATCACATGACTAGACAGACACCAGAAAAACACTCAATAAGATCACAGGACATTTCTAGGATTCCTCCCCTGGCTGACTAACACATCTCTCTCTTTGTGTATCTTAGACTCACTGAGACCAGGAGGAATCCACAGAAACCTACAAGGAGGGACCAGGGAGAAGAACATTACTAGAATAGGGACCAGGGAGAAGAACATTACTAGAATAGGGGCCAGGGAGAAGAACATTACTAGAATAGGGACCAGGGAGAAGAACATTACTAGAATAGGGACCAGGGAGAAGAACATTACTAGAATAGGGGCCAGGGAGAAGAACATTACTAGAATAGGGACCAGGGAGAAGAACATTACTAGAATAGGGACCAGGGAGAAGAACATTACTAGAATAGGGACCAGGGAGAAGAACATTACTAGAATAGGGACCAGGGAGAAGAACATTACTAGAATAGGGACCAGGGAGAAGAACATTACTAGAATAGGGACCAGGGAGAAGAACATTACTAGAATAGGGACCAGGGAGAAGAACATTACTAGAATAGGGACCAGGGAGAAGAACATTACTAGAATAGGGACCAGGGAGAAGAACATTACTAGAATAGGGACCAGGGAGAAGAACATTAATGTCGTTATCGAAGAAAGAGATTGTTACCATTTCCTCCTCTAGACTTTAGCAACCTGCAGCAGAAGAGGAGAGACACTGCAAATTAGACATTCAATAAGTTACATATTCAATATTCAATATACTTTCAATTGCCACATAATGACATAAGTTATATTTCTTTGAGACATTATGCAAAGAAAGGCAATAACAATAATAATAATAATAATAATAACAATAACAATAACAATAATAACAATAATAATGATAATAATAATAATAACAATAATAATAACAATAATAATAATAATGATAATAATAATAATAATAATGATAATAATAATTAGGGAGGTGCTTTTATTTGTCCTATTCTACACATGTACAAATGAATTGGAGCTGGATGTCTGTGAATGTGAAATGTGTCTTTCTTATCCCATTTCACAGCCAGCCAGGGTCTACCATTAATAACAGCAACTCTGGAGCAATTAGGATTACGTGCCTTGCTCAAGGGCACATTGGCAGATTTTTCAACTTGTCAGCTTGGTTACCTGCCATTGCCCCTTGATGTTTCCCGTAGTGGATCAAATGATGAATGATGTAGTGTAGTGATGTAGTGTAGTGCTGTAGTGTAGTGATGTAGTGTAGTGATGTAGTGTAGTGATGTAGTGTAGTGCTGTAGTGTAGTGATGTAGTGTAGTGATGTAGTGTTGTGATGTAGTGTAGTGATGTAGTGTTGTGATGTAGTGTTGTGATGTAGTGTAGTGCTGTAGTGTTGTGATGTAGTGTTGTGATGTAGTGTTGTGATGTAGTGTTGTGATGTAGTGTAGTGCTGTAGTGTTGTGATGTAGTGTTGTGATGTAGTGTATTGATGTAGTGTTGTGATGTAGTGTAGTGATGTAGTGTAGTGATGTAGTGTTGTGATGTAGTGTAGTGATGTAGTGTAGTGATGTAGTGTAGTGATGTAGTGTTGTGATGTAGTGTTGTGATGTAGTGTAGTGATGTAGTGTTGTGGTGTACTGTAGTGTAGTGTAGTGATGTAGTGTTGTGGTGTAGTGATGTAGTGTTGTGATGTAGTGTAGTGATGTAGTGTAGTGATGTAGTGTAGTGTAGTGATGTAGTGTTGCGATGTAGTGTAATGATGTAGTGTTGTGGTGTAGTGTAGTGATGTAGTGTTGTGGTGTAGTGATGTAGTGTTGTGATGTAGTGTAGTGATGTAGTGTTGTGATGTGATGTAGTGTAGTGATGTAGTGTAGTGATGTAGTGTTGTGGTGTAGTGTAGTGTTGTGATGTAGTGTTGTGATGTAGTGTTGTGATGTAGTGTAGTGTAGTGATGTAGTGTTGTGGTGTAGTGTAGTGTAGTGATGTAGTGTAGTAATGTAGTGTTGTGATGTAGTGTAGTGATGTAGTGTAGAGATGTAGTGTTGTGGTGTAGTGTTGTGATGTAGTGTAGTGATGTAGTGTAGTGTAGTGATGTAGTGTTGTGATGTAGTGTAGTGATGTAGTGTAGTGATGTAGTGTAGTGATGTAGTGTTGTGGTGTAGTGTAGTGTAGTAGTGTTGTGGTGTAGTGTAGTGTTGTGATGTAGTGTAGTGTAGTGATGTAGTGTAGTGATGTAGTGTAGTGATGTAGTGTTGTGATGTAGTGTAGTGATGTAGTGGTGTGATGTAGTGTAGTGATGTAGTGTTGTGATGTAGTGTTGTGGTGTAGTGTAGTGTAGTAGTGTTGTGATGTAGTGTAGTGTAGTGATGTAGTGTTGTGATGTAGTGTTGTGATGTAGTGTAGTGATGTAGTGTAGTGATGTAGTGTTGTAATGTAGTGTAGTGATGTAGTGTTGTGATGTAGTGTAGTGATGTAGTGTTGTGATGTAGTGTAGTGATGTAGTGTAGTGATGTAGTGTTGTGATGTAGTGTAGTGTAGTGATGTAGTGTAGTGATGTAGTGTTGTGATGTAGTGTATGTAGTGATTGATGTAGTGTTGTGGTGTAGTGTAGTGATGTAGTGTTGTGATGTAGTGTAGTGATGTAGTGTTGTGATGTAGTGTAGTGATGTAGTGTTGTGATGTAGTGTAGTGTAGTGATGTAGTGTAGTGATGTAGTGTTGTGATGTAGTGTATGTAGTGATGTAGTGTTGTGGTGTAGTGTAGTGATGTAGTGGTGTGATGTAGTGTAGTGATGTAGTGTTGTGATGTAGTGTTGTGGTGTAGTGTAGTGTAGTAGTGTTGTGATGTAGTGTAGTGTAGTGATGTAGTGTTGTGATGTAGTGTTGTGATGTAGTGTAGTGATGTAGTGTAGTGATGTAGTGTTGTAATGTAGTGTAGTGATGTAGTGTTGTGATGTAGTGTAGTGATGTAGTGTAGTGATGTAGTGTTGTGATGTAGTGTAGTGTAGTGATGTAGTGTAGTGATGTAGTGTTGTGATGTAGTGTATGTAGTGATTGATGTAGTGTTGTGGTGTAGTGTAGTGATGTAGTGTTGTGATGTAGTGTAGTGATGTAGTGTTGTGATGTAGTGTAGTGATGTAGTGTTGTGATGTAGTGTAGTGTAGTGATGTAGTGTAGTGATGTAGTGTTGTGATGTAGTGTATGTAGTGATGTAGTGTTGTGGTGTAGTGTAGTGATGTAGTGTTGTGATGTAGTGTAGTGATGTAGTGTTGTGATGTAGTGTAGTGTAGTGATGTAGTGTAGTGATGTAGTGTAGTGATGTAGTGTAGTGATGTAGTGTTTTGGTGTAGTGTAGTGATGTAATGTTGTGATGTAGTGTTGTGATGTAGTGTAGTTATGTAGTGTAGTGATGTAGTGTAGTGATGTAGTGTAGTGATGTAGTGTAGTGATGTATTGTAGTGATGTAGTGTAGTGATGTAGTGATGTAGTGTAGTGATGTAGTGTAGTGATGTAGTGTTATTTTTTTTATCCCATCCCCCCGCAGGAGGCCTTTTGTCTATTGATGGGCCGTCACTGTAAATAAGAATGTGTTCTTAACTGACTTGCCTTGTTAAATAAAGTTATAATAGTGTATCGTTGAGCGGTGAAGCAGACACAGGACGCACGGGATAAAGGAGACAGAGCCCAGGTTTCTTTTGCTAACTCTAATGAGCCCAGATATATTTCCTCGTGCTCCGCATGACAGCTAACCCCGGGGTTGAGACGTCTACCTCCAAACAAATAACAGTGTTGGTGAGTCCCACTATTCTCTGCTCCGTGGTCTGTGCTCTGTTTCTAGCAGACACTTGACTTCCCTCGTCCAGTAGTGAAGAGCCTCCTGACACCTGTCTCCTCCCCAACCCCCTAGCCATTCCACCAATACAAAGGTACAGACGTCTCCCAACTCTGTCTCTCCTGCAGCCCGTCCCCTCAGGGTCCCACACCACAGCGTTACAGCACTTACCCATGTCTCTGGGCACCAAGTGTATTATCAGCCGTTGATAGGATGTCCGAACTGTCATTCAAACTCATTAGCGTAAAGACCGGGGTATAAATACGGTCCCAGTGACACGCCCCCGCCCCGTGTTCGCTGAACAGTAACGGAGATCGTGGTGAGAGAGACAGAACAGAAGAGAACGGAACGGAACGGAACAGGGCAGGACCGGGACCCAACCCAGAGGAACTAAAAATTAGTAACCTAACCAGCTCCACAGAAGAGAGAACGTTTCAGGATGACAGCATCCCGTGGTCCTCAGTCCTCCTATAAGAAGTATTTTGGCGGGGAGAGGAACATGAGCCACTCCTCCTACTCCTCCAGCCGCCAGCAGTACTCCAACCCGGTGGCGGTGCGCTCCTCTCGGGTATCTTTCGGCCTGTCCTCCGCCGCCCCGGGGGTCTACGCCTCCAGGACCCAGCGGCTCCGCAGCAGCGCCCCGATGCCCCGGCTGTCATCCGAGACCCTGAACTTCTCTCTGTCCGACGAAGTGAACTCCGAGTTCAAGACCAACCGAACCAACGAGAAGGTGCAGATGCAGTCGCTCAACGACCGCTTCGCGAGCTACATCGAGAAGGTCCGGTTCCTCGAGCAGCAGAATAAGATACTGCAGGCAGAGCTCGAGCAGCTCCGGGGGAAGGGCTCCTCCCGATCCCGCATCGGGGACTTGTACGAGGACGAGATGCGCGAGCTGCGTCGGCAGGTGGACCAGCTGACGAACGAGAAGGCGCGAGTGGAGGTGCACCAGGACAACCTGTCTGATGATTTAGACCGGCTCAGAGACAAGTAACACATTCATATTACAATCAGTTACGTGTTTACCGAATAGTTATGGAGTAATTAATGACCATGATATATCCTACATAATGAGGGCATGAAACGTTGTATTTATTGATTGAATTTCAAGTAAGACACTTTTGTTACAATGTACTTCATGTTTACCCCGTTAGTTGAGTAATTGGCCACATATTTTCAACATAATTGAATAGGGGTCTAACTTTGGTTTATCGCAGTAATCATTTGACTTTCAATAACGCATTGCAATCCAGAACTTGTATTGTCAGACAGGCACATATTGAGTGAGTTAGTGAGACCATGCCACATTCTAGATGGACTTTTAAAAGTGTGCTTTAGTATATTGAAAGGTGTCTGTCAAATAAAACCTATTATTGTAATATTGTTGCTCATGTAGTGTTTGTTCTTCCCAGACTGCAGGAGGAGATGATGCAGAGAGAAGAATCTGAGAGTACCATGCAGAGCTTCAGAGGGGTAGGAGACAGCTTCATACTACCACACATCTTAGTTAAAGGGTTCATTTCATTCCATTTTTACATGTGGCTTTATTTTCACTCTTTCTGTGCTTGTAGTTGATCCCCCAAACAGTTTTTTAAAATATTTTGTTTCATTAGAGAGTCATCTTGTCATTGACTACAATACATTGTGAAAATGTGTTTAAAGCATGCCATATAACTCATTCTGGATACTATCTCTGCAATCAATGTTTGATTTTTGTTTTCCACTGTGCCATAAATCCATGTTTGAGTAATGCTGTTTACTACAACAACAACAAGATGCAAATATAGATGAATGAGACAGAATGAGATTCTGATGTCAAATGAGTTGTTGCAGCATTTTATTACAACATTCATAAAGCAAAAACATAATCTCTTAAGTCTGGCACAGCAAATACTGGCACAGCAAATACTGGCACAGCAAATACTGGCACAGCAAATACTGGCACAGCAAATACTGGCACAGCAAATACTGGCACAGCAAATACTTCAATCATTTAAGCATATGTTGTAGAACAGTGATTACAATATTTTTTTCAGAATACTGACCAAAAAAACAAGGGTTAACCATCAATGACGGAGTTGACAAGCCACTGACGGAGTTGACAGATACTCAAAACAGATATTTTTGGCTCTAAAAAAAAGTTCAATACAAACGTAAAATATGGAAAATTATTTATCCAAAAATCACCAAATAAAAACAACCATTCTATCAGATCTTTCAGCTCTCTGACGGAGTTGATGTTTTAAACAGTAGCAACGTGGCTTTATGACTAAAACCTCATTAAATGTTCTATTTTAATCTATCAGGCAGATGGAGTTGACAGTTTATGGTTGTGACCATGGTGATTCCAATACTGTCAACAGTAGAGAACGTTCCAGACCATGAGGGTTAGTTTCACTTCTTGTAATGAGGACATGAAGGGGTCCTTATGGTATAGCTGACCCTGTTCTTTCCTGATTCATTTAGGATTTTAGACTAATGTGATGGTTGAGCAAATCTTCGGACAAATCTTTTAGGAATCAACGTTTTGAAATACATATTATTTAAAGTCATAGAGGGCTATTGCAAGAAACCACATACGATCATTAATATCCATTATGTGTACTATGCCAGGTCCTGCTCTCTGTCAGACAGCCATCCATCCAGACATTATGTAGGATAGGTTTGGCTGCTACAGATAAAGATCCATACCATCCATATATTTATCATGGGGTCTACCACTGGGGTCTACCACTGCAGACCTAGCTCTGGCCCTCAACCTGCTGTAGAGATGGCTAGCTCTAGGTGACTGGCTGTTGGCTTCTGTAGGAGACACTGGCAGTGGGAACTCTCTGTCATAAAGAATGGCTGACCAGGGCTTTATTCTAGCAGCAGTGGGAGAAGTCTGTTAACTGCTGTAGGAGACAGATGGAGCAGAGCAGAGGAGAGGAGGGCACTAGAGTTCTGTCTGGAGGGAGGGAGGATGGGAGGGATGGGGGACAGCCAGGGTTACCGTCTGGCTCTGGTAGTCTCTCGGTCAGTTACAGAAAGAGAGGGGTGAGGGAGGAATCATTTGTTTTATGAGGAAATGTCTGTCTTGACCTATGAAGAAAACGTGTGTGTGATTAGCCCTGTTCATCATGTTGTATTCTGGATGTGATTAGCCCTGTTTATCTTCTTGTATTCTGGATGTGATTAGCCCTGTTCATCATGTTGTATTCTGGATGTGATTAGCCCTGTTCATCATGTTGTATTCTGGATGTGATTAGCCCTGTTCATCATGTTGTATTCTGGATGTGATTAGCCCTGTTTATCTTGTTATATTCTGGATGTGATTAGTCCTGTTCATCTTGTTGTATTCTGGATGTGATTAGTCCTGCTCATCTTGTTGTATTCTGGATGTGATTAGCCCTGTTCATCATGTTGTATTCTGGATGTGATTAGCCCTGTTCATCATGTTGTATTCTGGATGTGATTAGCCCTGTTCATCATGTTGTATTCTGGATGTGATTAGCCCTGTTCATCATGTTGTATTCTGGATGTGATTAGCCCTGTTCATCATGTTGTATTCTGGATGTGATTAGCCCTGTTTATCTTGTTGTATTCTGGATGTGATTAGTCCTGTTCATCTTGTTGTATTCTGGATGTGATTAGCCCTGTTTATCTTGTTGTATTCTGGATGTGATTAGCCCTGTTCATCATGTTGTATTCTGGATGTGATTAGCCCTGTTCATCATGTTGTATTCTGGATGTGATTAGCCCTGTTTATCTTGTTGTATTCTGGATGTGATTAGCCCTGTTTATCTTGTTGTATTCTGGATGTGATTAGCCCTGTTCATCATGTTGTATTCTGGATGTGATTAGCCCTGTTCATCATGTTGTATTCTGGATGTGATTAGCCCTGTTTATCTTGTTGTATTCTGGATGTGATTAGTCCTGTTCATCTTGTTGTATTCTGGATGTGATTAGTCCTGTTCATCTTGTTGTATTCTGGATGTGATTAGCCCTGTTCATCATGTTGTATTCTGGATGTGATTAGCCCTGTTCATCATGTTGTATTCTGGATGTGATTAGCCCTGTTCATCATGTTGTATTCTGGATGTGATTAGCCCTGTTTATCTTGTTGTATTCTGGATGTGATTAGTCCTGTTCATCTTGTTGTATTCTGGATGTGATTAGTCCTGTTCATCTTGTTGTATTCTGGATGTGATTAGTCCTGCTCATGCTCATCTTGTTGTATTCTGGATGTGATTAGCCCTGTTTATCTTGTTGTATTCTGGATGTGATTAGTCCTGCTCATCTTGTTGTATTCTGGATGTGATTAGCCCTGTTCATCATGTTGTATTCTGGATGTGATTAGCCCTGTTCATCTTGTTGTATTCTGGATGTGATTAGTCCTGCTCATCTTGTTGTATTCTGGATGTGATTAGCCCTGCTCATCTTGTTGTATTCTGGATGTGATTAGTCCTGTTCATCTTGTTATATTCTGGATGTGATTAGTCCTGTTCATCTTGTTGTATTCTGGATGTGATTAGCCCTGTTCATCTTGTTGTATTCTGGATGTGATTAGCCCTGTTCATCTTGTTGTATTCTGGATGTGATTAGCCCTGTTCATCTTGTTGTATTCTGGATGTGATTAGCCCTGTTCATCTTGTTGTATTCAGGATGTGGACAACGCAGCTCTGGCTCGTCTGGACCTGGAGAGGAAGGTGGAGTCTCTTCAGGAGGAGATCAACTTCTTAAAGAAACTACATGATGAGGTCAGAACACACACACCCTCCCCCCTCTTTGACCCCTAACCCCTGACCTTTAACCCCAAAGGGATATCCTACGAAGCAAGCTAGATCTACTCAGGGTTTTCTAAGGCAAACCAGGTTCAGTTAACTTCATATTCCAGCTCAGGCTTCATGACGGTGGATACTGCTCGTCTGCCTAGCACTTACTCTAGCGGGCTTGTAACTGTGCTAGCATGTCGCACAAGGCTAGTTGAACGCCAAACTCTTCATTGAGACAATGCTGAAACATCAATCCATGGGCAAGTCAATGCTAGGGCTGTTAGGGTCACAGTATTACCACCACACACAAGCGATCAACACGTCATGAAGGCAGTCTAATTCCAATTGACCGTTTAGTCACGGTAATTAGGTTTCTCCAAGCTCTGATGCTGCTGATGGTCATTAGTAGCCTACCAAACTATCTAACTGCCTGGTACTCAGCACTCTATTGTCCCTCTAATCACTCTGACATCAATGTAAATGTAATGGAAAATCTAATCAAACCACTTCAACACCCAGGACTGCTTTGAAACAACAGACTGGGATGTGCTCTGTGAGCCTCATGGGGAGGACATCGATGGACTTACTGACTGCATAACGGACTATATCCATTTTTGTGTAGATAACACTGTACCCACCAGGAAGGTACGCTGTTTTCCTAATAATAAACCCTGGGTCACCAGCGACCTGAAGGCCCTGCTGAATGAGAAGAAGAGGGCCTTTAAGGACGGGGACAAGGACAAATTTAGATAGATAGATAGATAGATAGATAGATAGATAGATAGATAGATAGATAGATAGATAGATAGATAGATAGATAGATAGATAGATAGACGGAGGGGACCCAGGACAGAGCCAATGAGCTGAACCAATTTTTTTAACAGGTTCGATACTGGCCCTGTCCACCTCCCTTCCAACTCCCCAGACCACACACCCTCATGGCTGTCCCACCCCCACTTTGCTCACAATACCTCCGTTGAGACAATCAGCGACCCCACGTCCACCCCTGCTCCCTCTGGACTGATCCTCAACACCCCCCACCTCCCCACCTGGGCTGGCTTTCACCACCAACCAAGTGAAGAGAGAGCTGGAGAGACTGCATCAGTGGAAAGTGTCGGGCCCTGATGGCATCAGCCCAAGGGTGCTGAGGGTCTGTGCTGACCAACTGTGTGGAATACTCCAGCGCCACTTCAACCTTAGTCTGAGCCTAGAAAGGGTCCCTGTGCTGTGGAAAACATCCTGCCTCGTCCCAGTGCCCAAGAAGGCACACCCCACTGTCCTGAATGACTTCAGACCCGTAGCGCTAACATCCCACATCATGAAGACCCTGGAAAGGTTAGTCCTCGCTCACCTCAGACCCCTGGTGTGTTCATCACTGGAACCCCTGCAGTTTGCATACCAGCGCAACATCGGGGTGGATGATGCAATCATCTACCTTCTGCAGAGGGCCTACTCTCACCTGGACAACGCAGGTTGCACTGTGAGGGTTATGTTTTTTGACTTCTCCAGTGTCTTCAACACCATTCAGCCTCTGCTACTGGGTGAGGAGATTCAGCCCCTGCTACTGGGTGAGGAGATGCAGCCCCTGCTACTGGGGGAGAAGACTCAGCCCCTGCTACTGGGGGAGAAGATTCAGCCCCTGCTACTGGGGGAGAAGACTCAGCCCCTGCTACTGGGGGAGAAGACTCAGCCCCTGCTACTGGGGGAGAAGACTCAGCCCCTGCTACTGGGGGAGAAGACTCAGCCCCTGCTACTGGGGGAGAAGACTCAGCCCCTGCTACTGGGGGAGAAGACTCAGCCCCTGCTACTGGGGGAGAAGATTCAGCCCCTGCTACTGGGGGAGAAGATTCAGCCCCTGCTACTGGGGGAGAAGACTCAGCCCCTGCTACTGGGGGAGAAGACTCAGCCCCTGCTACTGGGGGAGAAGATTCAGCCCCTGCTACTTGGGGAGAAGATGAAGAAAAATCATCATTAGTCTCATAATGCAGCCTTAGAATGTATAAAAAATCTAAACATACAGACCAACGTTTCTATTCCATTACATTGTAGTCATTTAGTAGAACCTTTATCCTGAGAGACTTACAGGTTGGTGCATTCAACTTAGAACTGGGTCTGGGTCAGGGTCAGGGTCAGGAAGTATAGAGTTCCTTAAACAAGCCACTGTGAGGAAAGTTAGTGCAAGTGAAGTTTTGTAATTAATACATGTTTAATGGGGGGGGGGTAATTAATACATGTTTAATGGGGGGGGGGGGGTAATTAATACATGTTTAATGGGGGGGGGGTAATTAATACATGTTTAATGGGGGGGGGGGTAATTAATACATGTTTAATGGGGGGGGGGGGGGGGTAATTAATACATGTTTAATGGGGGGGGGGGGTAATTAATACATGTTTAATGGGGGGGGGGTAATTAATACATGTTTAATGGGGGGGGGGGGTAATTAATACATGTTTAATGGGGGGGAATTAATACATGTTTAATGGGGGGGGGGGGTAATTAATACATGTTTAATGGGGGGGGGGGGGGAATTAATACATGTTTAATGGGGGGGGGGTAATTAATACATGTTTAATGGGGGGGGGTAATTAATACATGTTTAATGGGGGGGGGGTAATTAATACATGTTTAATGGGGGGGGGGGGTAATTAATACATGTTTAATGGGGGGGGGGGTAATTAATACATGTTTAATGGGGGGGAATTAATACATGTTTAATGGGGGGGTAATTAATACATGTTTAATGGGGGGGGGGGGGAATTAATACATGTTTAATGGGGGGGGGGGGGGAATTAATACATGTTTAATGGGGGGGGGGGGTAATTAATACATGTTTAATGGGGGGGTAATTAATACATGTTTAATGGGGGGGGGGTAATTAATACATGTTTAATGGGGGGGTAATTAATAAATGTTTAATGGGGGGGTAATTAATAAATGTTTAATGGGGGGGGTAATTAATACATGTTTAATGGGGGGGGGGGGTAATTAATACATGTTTAATGGGGGGGGAATTAATACATGTTTAATGGGGGGGGGGGGTAATTAATACATGTTTAATGGGGGGGTAATTAATACATGTTTAATGGGGGGGTAATTAATACATGTTTAATGGGGGGTAATTAATACATGTTTAATGGGGGGGTAGAATAATTAATGTTGTACTATTCCAGGTGCTCCTTAAAGAGGCTTTAGTTGTATAACATCTAAAGTTGCATGAATAACTCTAAATTAAGCATTAACTGTAGGAGGACCTGTTTCTTTGTCAACCGCTCAACAAAGAATAGCTGCATGTGCAGTTTGTATTCTTCATACTATAAAATAATATAAAATAATGCCACGTAATTCTAAGCAAATCTTGTCTGCTAAATGAACTAGTGTAGCCCACAGCTATTTGGCGTAACCAGATCAGGACCTAACATCAGGAGACTCAGAGTATAATATTCTGTTCTTCTGAAATAGATTACATTTCTTCATATCATGTTTCATTAGACCTGTCTAAAATATATAATGGATTTATTGTGAAGGTGACCTCTATATTACATGCATTTATTAGCCTTTATCAAATGTAGATGTTCCTAGGCTATGCGTGGAAACCGGGAGATGGTAAACATGTTTATGTTAACGCTCAGTAATCCGCTTGGCACCGGCTGACAGCCCCAGTCAGCACCACATCTAACACCGGCTGACAGCCCCAGTCAGCGCCACATCTAACACCGGCTGACAGCCCCAGTCAGCGCCACATCTAACACCGGCTGACAGCCCCAGTCAGCGCCACATCTAACACCGGCTGACAGCCCCAGTCAGCACCACATCTAACACCGGCTGACAGCCCCAGTCAGCACCACATCTAACACCGGCTGACAGCCCCAGTCAGCGCCACATCTAACACCGGCTGACAGCCCCAGTCAGCGCCACATCTAACACCGGCTGACAGCCCCAGTCAGCGCCACATCTAACACCGGCTGACAGCCCCAGTCAGCACCACATCTAACACCGGCTGACAGCCCCAGTCAGCACCACATCTAACACCGGCTGACAGCCCCAGTCAGCACCACATCTAACACCGGCTGACAGCCCCAGTCAGTACCACATCTAACACCGGCTGACAGCCCCAGTCAGCACCACATCTAACACCGGCTGACAGCCCCAGTCAGCACCACATCTAACACCGGCTGACAGCCCCAGTCAGCACCACATCTAACACCGGCTGACAGCCCCAGTCAGCACCACATCTAACACCGGCTGACAGCCCCAGTCAGCACCACATCTAACACCGGCTGACAGCCCCAGTCAGCGCCACATCTAACACCGGCTGACAGCCCCAGTCAGCGCCACATCTAACAGCAGGCTGACAGCCCCAGTCAGCGCCACATCTAACACCGGCTGACAGCCCCAGTCAGCACCACATCTAACAGCAGGCTGTGGCGTCAAATAGGTTTTTAGTATTTTAACATTCAAATAGTTTTTACACACAAAACATTTGATTAATAAAATATGTAATCGGTCGTCTTCCTCAAATAAAGGGGACGAGGACGTAATCTTGCGAGAGGGAAGGAATCTGATTTCATTGGTCCTCAACTCATGGCTCAGTCAATTCATCTAGGGTAAGGGGAGTTAGCCGTGAGTTAGCCTGCCACGAAGCAGTTGAACTCCGAGTTAACCAAAGTTACCTCGCTAACTCTTCAAACCTAATTCGTAGGATCCCTTTGCAGTCTCAGGTCCTGACCCCTCTCTAACCTCTGACCCCTGTTTGTAGGAGCTGTTGGAGCTACAGTCTCAGGTCCTGACCACTCTCTGACCCCTGTCTGTAGGAGCTGTTGGAGCTACAGTCTCAGGTCCTGACCCCTCTCTGTCTTCTGACCCCTGTCTGTAGGAGCTGTTGGAGCTACAGTCTCAGGTCCTGACCCCTCTCTGTCTTCTGACCCCTGTCTGTAGGAGCTGTTGGAGCTACAGTCTCAGGTCCTGACCCCTCTCTGTCTTCTGACCCCTGTCTGTAGGAGCTGTTGGAGCTACAGTCTCAGGTCCTGACCCCTCTCTGTCTTCTGACCCCTGTCTGTAGGAGCTGTTGGAGCTACAGTCTCAGGTCCTGACCACTCTCTGACCCCTGTCTGTAGGAGCTGTTGGAGCTACAGTCTCAGGTCCTGACCACTCTCTGACCCCTGTCTGTAGGAGCTGTTGGAGCTACAGTCTCAGGTCCTGACCCCTCTCTGACCTCTGACCCCTGTCTGTAGGAGCTGTTGGAGCTACAGTCTCAGGTCCTGACCCCTCTCTGACCTCTGACCCCTGTCTGTAGGAGCTGTTGGAGCTACAGTCTCAGGTGCAGGTGTCGCAGCAGGTGCAGATGGACATTGATGTGGTGAAGCCAGACCTGACCGCCGCTCTCAGGGACGTCCGCTCTCAGTACGAGAACCTGGCCTCCAAGAACATGCAGGAGTCAGACGACTGGTACAAGTCTAAGGTAGGCTGCACCCTATACCCTACAGGAGTCTGTAGACTGGTACAGCAGTAGGGAGCAGCATTCATAGTCGATCACTAAACATTTGTGTAAAAAACCCAACAATAAAGTCTTGCATTCCTATTTCTGTTTAATTAATTTAGCTGTTGGCGAGAGGTGCACTGGACTCAGCAGCCTTAGTACCTGGCAGGCAAATCAAGTACTCCTATAGGCCTAGCACTGGCCAATCAGATACCGAAGATCACGTGTCTACACAGTTTCCTCAAGCCTTAGACTGTAAAAAGAAGCCTCGAACACACAGCAAAGTTGATACTATGAGATTGAAAAACGTTTTAAACTATGAGAGACTCAATGAGTAGCTGCTGTTGAAGGTCTTCATCAGCAACTGTCAACAGTTTGTTCAAGACTTTTATAAGCCATAAAATGTGAATTCTCGCTACGACCAGCACTGCAGCTGTAATGAATGAGTATAGTGTTCCGATAAGCTTGTGTTGTTATTAGCAGCTTGGGTCTGTATTAATATCAAGGAATATTTCACTTTCTCTGTTCATAGGAGTAACAACATGAATTTGTGCATGAGGCAGAAATAATGTGGTGTGATTTAAGTTTCACCATCAGCTAGAAGATGTCCCCTTTTCTCAGTGGAGGGAGGGAGAGCGGAGGGACGGTGAGTCAGGTGATGAACAACCTCACCGCTGTTCTCTCCCTCCCTCCCTCCCTCTCTCCCTCATGACTGACCATCAGATGCAGGCCATCAGTCCAGTAAAAAAATGTTTTATATATTATGTTTACTCAGCTGTGCCTCACAAGTAATACAACTAATGATCTATTACCAGTGTGATCATATTCCTACAATTTAAAATAGTCTGAGAAGAACAACACTGGCAGGAGAATTCAAGCATAGCCAGCATGCAGTGGTAATGTATTGGGCCTATAGCCTACTGGACAAACCTCACTGCTACAGAACTGGTTTTAATTGGTTCATGTTGTATAGGCTTACAGGTACAAGACTAAGGTAGTCTACGCCCTGCAGGCCTTACAGGTACAAGACTAAGGTAGTCTGCACCCTGCAGGCCTTACAGGTACAAGACAAAGGTAGTCTGCACCCTACAGGCCTTACAGGTACAAGACTAAGGTAGTCTACGCCCTGCAGGCCTTACAGGTACAAGACTAAGGTAGTCTGCACCCTACAGGCCTACTGGTACAAGACTAAGGTAGTCTGCACCCTACACCCTACAGGCCTTACAGGTACAAGACTAAGTTAGTCTGCACCCTACAGGCCTTACAGGTACAAGACTAAGTTAGTCTGCACCCTACACCCTACAGGCCTTACAGGTACAAGACTAAGGTAGTCTGCACCCTACAGGCCTTACAGGTACAAGACTAAGGTAGTCTACGCCCTGCAGGCCTTACAGGTACAAGACTAAGGTAGTCTACGCCCTGCAGGCCTTACAGGTACAAGACTAAGGTAGTCTGCACCCTACAGGCCTTACAGGTACAAGACTAAGTTAGTCTGCACCCTACACCCTACAGGCCTTACAGGTACAAGACTAAGGTAGTCTGCACCCTACAGGCCTTACTGGTGCAAGACTAAGGTAGTCTGCACCCTACACCCTACAGGCCTTACAGGTACAAGACTAAGGTAGTCTGCACCCTACAGGCCTTACAGGTACAAGACTAAGGTAGTCTGCACCCTACACCCTACAGGCCTTACAGGTACAAGACTAAGGTAGTCTGCACCCTACACCCTACAGGCCTTACTGGTACAAGACTAAGGTAGTCTGTGAAATGCTTGTGTTCCTAGTATAGAATATTTATACTGAACAACAATATAAACGCAACATGTAAAGTGTTGGTCCCATGTTTCATGAGCTGAAATAAAACCTCCCAGAAATGTTTCATACGCACAAAAAGCTTATTATATATTAACTTTTGTGGACAGATGTGTTTCCATCCCTGTTAGTGAGCATTTCTCCACCTGACAGGTGTGGCATATCAAGAAGCTGAGGGGTATTTCTGTCTCTAATGAAGCTCTTTTGTGGGGGAAAAGGCATTCTGATTGGCTGGGCCTGGCTCTCCAGTGGGTTTTTAGGTTTTATTTGTTTGCACCAAAGAAAATGAGTGAAAGACAAGAGTCCAGATAAATGTGGTATAAACTGTGTGCATGTGAGACTGGAAACCCAAAAGGGCTGATATGAAATATGCCCTCCCAGGCCCACCCATGGCTACGCCCCTGCCCAGTGGGAGGACCTATGCCCTCCCAGGCCCACCCATGGCTGGACCTATGCCCTCCCAGGCCCACCCGTGGCTGCGACCCCTGCCCAGTGGGTGGACCTATGCCCTCCCAGGCCCACCCATGGCTGGACCTATGCCCTCCCAGGCCCACCCGTGGCTGCGCCCCTGCCCAGTGGGTGGACCTATGACCTCCCAGGCCCACCCATGGCTACGCCCCTGCCCAGTGGGTGGACCTATGCCCACCCATGGCTACGCCCCTGCCCAGTCATGTGAAATCCAACGTTGTTTCCATTTTTGATCAGTCTAGTAAATCTGAAGAACAGTATATGTACAGCAATAGTTGAATAGGATGGGCTTGATTAGAATACAGTATATACCTGTACATATGAAATGAGTAAAACGGTCTGTAAAGATTATTAAAGTGACCAGTGCTCCAGTAGTCTCTAAGGTGCAGGGTTGAGTAACCGGGTGGTAGCCGGCTAGTAACAGTGCCTAAAGTTCAGGGCAGGGTACTGGGTGGTACCCGGCTAGTAACAGTGACTAAGGTTCAGGGCAGGGTACTGGGTGGTACCCGGCTAGTAACAGTGACTAAGGTTCAGGGCAGGGTACTGGGTGGTAGCCGGCTAGTAACAGTGACTAAAGTTCAGGGCAGGGTACTGGGTGGTACCCGGCTAGTAACAGTGACTAAGGTTCAGGGCAGGGTACTGGGTGGTAGCCGGCTAGTAACAGTGACTAAGGTTCAGGGCAGGGTACTGGGTGGTAGCCGGCTAGTAACAGTGACTAAAGTTCAGGGCAGGGTACTGGGTGGTACCCGGCTAGTAACAGTGACTAAGGTTCAGGGCAGGGTACTGGGTGGTACCCGGCTAGTAACAGTGACTAAGGTTCAGGGCAGGGTACTGGGTGGTACCCGGCTAGTAACAGTGACTAAGGTTCAGGGCAGGGTACTGGGTGGTACCCGGCTAGTAACAGTGACTAAGGTTCAGGGCAGGGTACTGGGTGGTACCCGGCTAGTAACAGTGACTAAGGTTCAGGGCAGGGTACTGGGTGGTACCCGGCTAGTAACAGTGACTAAGGTTCAGGGCAGGGTACTGGGTGGTACCCGGCTAGTAACAGTGACTAAGGTTCAGGGCAGGGTACTGGGTGGTACCCGGCTAGTAACAGTGCCTAAGGTTCAGGGCAGGGTACTGGGTGGTACCCGGCTAGTAACAGTGACTAAGGTTCAGGGCAGGGTACTGGGTGGTACCCGGCTAGTAACAGTGACTAAGGTTCAGGGCAGGGTACTGGGTGGTACCCGGCTAGTAACAGTGCCTAAGGTTCAGGGCAGGGTACTGGGTGGTACCCGGCTAGTAACAGTGCCTAAGGTTCAGGGCAGGGTACTGGGTGGTAGCCGGCTAGTAACAGTGCCTAAAGTTCAGGGCAGGGTACTGGGTGGTAGCCGGCTAGTAACAGTGCCTAAAGTTCAGGGCAGGGTACTGGGTGGTACCCGGCTAGTAACAGTGACTAAGGTTCAGGGCAGGGTACTGGGTGGTACCCGGCTAGTAACAGTGCCTAAGGTTCAGGGCAGGGTACTGGGTGGTACCCGGCTAGTAACAGTGACTAAGGTTCAGGGCAGGGTACTGGGTGGTAGCCGGCTAGTGATGGATATTTAACAGTCTGATGGCCTGGAGATAGAAGCTGTTTTTCAGTCTCTCGGGCCCAGCTTTGATACACCTGTACTGTCTCCTCTATCTAGATGGTAGCGGGTGACAGGCCGTGGCTCGGGTGGTTGATCTTTTTGGCCTTTCTGTGACACCAGGTGCTGTAGGTGTCCTGGAGGGCAGGCAGTGTTCCCCTAGTGACGCGTTGGGCAGACCGCACCACCCTCTGGAGAGCCCTGCGGTTGTGGGCGGTGCAGTTGCTGTACCAGCCGGTGATACAGCCCGACAGGATGCTCTCAATTGTGCATCTGTAAAAGTTTTAGGTGCCAAGACACATTTATTTAGACTCCTGAGGTTGAAGAGGCTCTGTTGCACCTTCTTCACCACACTGTCTGTGTGGGTGGACCATTTCAGTTTGTCAGTGATGTGTACACCAAGGAACTTCGATCTTTCCACCTTCTCCACTGCGGTCCTGTAGATTTGGATAGGGGGCTGCACCTTCTGCTGTTTCCTGAAGTCTCTCTCATGTACAGTGTTAAGACATACCTATTGACAGTCTCAGGTCTGTATCTCCTGTACAGTGTTAAGACCTACCTATTGACAGTCTCAGGTCTATCTCTCCTGTACAGTGTTAAGACATACCTATTGACAGTCTCAGGTCTGTATCTCCTGTACAGTGTTAAGACCTACCTATTGACAGTCTCAGGTCTATCTCTCCTGTACAGTGTTAAGACATACCTATTGACAGTCTCAGGTCTGTATCTCCTGTACAGTGTTAAGACATACCTATTGACAGTCTCAGGTCTATCTCTCCTGTACAGTGTTAAGACATACCTATTGACAGTCTCAGGTCTGTATCTCCTGTACAGTGTTAAGACATACCTATTGACAGTCTCAGGTCTGTATCTCCTGTACAGTGTTAAGACATACCTATTGACAGTCTCAGGTCTGTATCTCCTGTACAGTGTTAAGACATACCTATTGACAGTCTCAGGTCTGTATCTCCTGTACAGTGTTAAGACATACCTATTGACAGTCTCAGGTCTGTATCTCCTGTACAGTGTTAAGACATACCTATTGACAGTCTCAGGTCTGTATCTCCTGTACAGTGTTAAGACATACCTATTGACAGTCTCAGGTCTATCTCTCCTGTACAGTGTTAAGACATACCTATTGACAGTCTCAGGTCTGTATCTCCTGTACAGTGTTAAGACATACCTATTGACAGTCTCAGGTCTGTATCTCCTGTACAGTGTTAAGACCTACCTATTGACAGTCTCAGGTCTGTATCTCCTGTACAGTGTTAAGACATACCTATTGACAGTCTCAGGTCTGTATCTCCTGTACAGTGTTAAGACCTACCTATTGACAGTCTCAGGTCTGTATCTCCTGTACAGTGTTAAGACATACCTATTGACAGTCTCAGGTCTGTATCTCCTGTACAGTGTTAAGACATACCTATTGACAGTCTCAGGTCTGTATCTCCTGTACAGTGTTAAGACATACCTATTGACAGTCTCAGGTCTGTATCTCCTGTACAGTGTTAAGACATACCTATTGACAGTCTCAGGTCTGTATCTCCTGTACAGTGTTAAGACATACCTATTGACAGTCTCAGGTCTGTATCTCCTGTACAGTGTTAAGACATACCTATTGACAGTCTCAGGTCTATCTCTCCTGTCTGCAGTTTGCTGACCTGACTGATTCTGCAGCTCGTAACAACGAATCTCTACGTATTGCTAAGCAGGAGGCTAATGACTACAGACGCCAGGTGCAGGCACTCACCTGTGAGGTGGATGCCCTGAAGGGAAGCGTGAGTACATCACTTGGAACTGTTGTGTCACTAATAGTAAGCACAATCTGTCCAGTGAGTCAGCATTTTCTGTTTGAATGATGACACTCACTCTACCCCTCTCTCCTCCCTCTGTCTACCCCTCTCTCCTGCCTCTCCTCACTCTCTCCTCCCTCTGTCTACCCCTCTCTCCTGCCTCTGCTCCCTCTCTCCTCCCTCTGTCTACCCCTCTCTCCTGCCTCTGCTCCCTCTCTCCTCCCTCTGTCTACCCCTCTCTCCTCCCTCTGTCTACCCCTCTCTCCTCCCTCTGTCTACCCCTCTCTCCTGCCTCTGTCTACCCCTCTCTCCTCCCTCTGCTCCCTCTCTCCTCCCTCTGTCTATCCTCCCTCTCCTCCCTCTGTCTACCCCTCTCTCCTCCCTCTGTCTACCCCTCTCCTCACTCTCTCCTCCCTCTGTCTATCCTCCCTCTCCTCCCTCTGTCTATCCTCCCTCTCCTCCCTCTGTCTACCCTCTCTCTCGTCCCTCTGTCTACCCTCTCTCTCCTCCCGTCTATCCCTCTCTCCTCCCTCTCTCTCTCTATTCATCCCCCCTCTCCCCCTCTCCTCTCTCTCCGTTCATCCCCCCCTCTCCCCCCCCAGAATGAGTCTATGGAGCGCCAGATGAGGGAGATGGAGGAGAATTTCATTATGGAGTCATCTGGTTACCAGGACAACGTCAGTGGTCTGGAGGAGGACATCAGGAACATGAAGGATGAGATGGCCAGACACCTCCGAGAATACCAGGACCTCCTCAACGTCAAGATGGCCCTGGACATAGAGATAGCTACCTACAGGAAACTACTGGAGGGAGAGGAGAGCAGGTAAATGGTCCTGGACATGGAGTTAGATACAGTACCTACAGGAAACTACCGGGGGAGGAGGTAAATGGTCCTGGACATGGAGTTAGATACAGTACCTACAGGAAACTACCGGGGGAGGAGGTAAATGGTCCTGGACATGGAGTTAGATACAGTACCTACAGGAAACTACCGGGGGAGGAGGTAAATGGTCCTGGACATGGAGTTAGATACAGTACCTACAGGAAACTACCGGGGGAGGAGGTAAATGGTCCTGGACATGGAGTTAGATACAGTACCTACAGGAAACTACCGGGGGAGGAGGTAAACGGTCCTGGACATGGAGTTAGATACAGTACCTACAGGAAACTACCGGGGGAGGAGGTAAATGGTCCTGGACATGGAGTTAGATACAGTACCTACAGGAAACTACCGGGGGAGGAGGTAAATGGTCCTGGACATGGATTTAGATACAGTACCTACAGGAAACTACCGGGGGAGGAGGTAAATGGTCCTGGACATGGAGTTAGATACAGTACCTACAGGAAACTACCGGGGGAGCAGGTAAATGGTCCTGGACATGGAGTTAGATACAGTACCTACAGGAAACTACAGGGGGAGGAGGTAAATGGTCCTGGACATGGAGTTAGATACATAGAGGGAGGAGAAGAGAGGGATAGAGGGAGGAGATGGAGGAGGAGAGAGGGAGGAGATTGAGGAGGAGAGGGGGATAGAGGGAGTAGGAGGAAGAGGAGAGCGGGATAGATGGAGGAGGAGGAGGAGGGAGGAGAGGGGGATAGAGGGAGGAGGAGAGAGGGAGGAGATGGAGTAGGAGAGAGGGAGGAGATGGAGTAGGAGAGAGGGAGGAGATGGAGGGATAGAGGGAGGAGATGGAGGAGGATGGAGGGATAGAGGGAGGAGATAGAGGGAGGAGGGATAGAGGGAGGAGATGGAGGAGGAGAGTGACAGTCAGGATGTTGATGATGGACATAGAGATACCTCTGCCTACAGGAAATTGCTCGAGGGAGAGGAGAGCAGGTGATGATGAAGGTATTGTTGATGGTGGTGATGATGATGAAGGACATTGAGATATTGATCAAAGATGAGGAAACAAAGAATACTGATTGACTCAAAGGTTCCATGTTCTTCTTCTCATTCCAGAATCACTTCTCCACTGCTAACCTTCTCCTCCTCCAACCTGAGAGGTAGGTCCTGTTCCGAAGATACTCGCTCACCAATGTATGATACAAATCACTTTATAATGTGCTTTATCAATCATCTAAAATATGCTGTATAACAACTCCTCTCTTCATTGTCATCTGTCGCTATAGAAATCACCATGGATTCCAGACCCATGGTTGAAACCACAAAGTCCAAAAAGGTTCTGATCAAGACGATCGAGACCAGAGATGGACAGGTACGGTCGGCGACTTCCAGCAGACACTACCGTTCAAAAGTTTAGGGTCACTTAGAAATGTCCTTGTTTTTGAAAGAAAAGCTACTGTTTTGTCCATTAAAATAACATCAAATTGATCAGAAATACAGTGTAGACATTGTTAAAGTTGTAAATGACTATTGTAGCTGGAAACGGCAGATTTTTTATGGAATATCTACAGAGGCCCATTATCAGCAACCATCACTCCTGTGTTCCAATGGCACGTTGTGTTAGCTAATCCAAGTTTATCATTTAAAAAGGCTAATTGATCATTAGAAAACCCTTTTACAATTATGTTAGACAGCTGAAAACTGTTGTGCTGATTAAAGAAGCAATAAAACTGGCCTTCTTTAGACTAGTTGAGTATCTGGAGCATCAGCATTTGTGGGTTCGATTACAGCCTCAAAATGGCCAGAAACAAATAACTTTCTACTGAAACTCGTCAGTCTATTCTTGTTCTGAGAAATGAAGGCTCGTACAACGCTGTGTACTACTCCCTTCACAGAACAGTGCAAACTGACTCTAACCAGAATAGAAAGAGGAGTGGGAGGCCCCGGTGCACAACTGAGCAAGAGGACAAGTACATTAGAGTGTCTAGTTTGAGAAACAGACACTTCACAAGTCTTCAACTGGCAGCTTCATTAAATAGTACCCACAAAACACCAGTCTCAACGTCTACAGTGATGAGGTGACTCCGGGATGCTGGCCTTCTAGGCAGAGTTGCAGAGAAAAAGCCATATCTCAGACTGGCCAATAAAAAGAAAAGATGAAGATCTTCCATTTTCTTTTTATTGGCCAGTCTGTTGAGTCTGACCAGGAGCTAACTGTTGTCTCATCCCTCCCCAACAGGTGGTCAATGAGTCCATGAACCATGATGACCCCATCGAGGTCTTCAACTAGAGACCAGCCAGCTACAACACAGAGAAACAAAGATTATATTTCTATAACTGGTATATCTCCATATTATATATCTAGATTCCCCCTGACAGGACTACCTACCTACAGCAAGCACAACCTGACAGGACTACCTACCTACAGCAAACAACCAACCAAGCCTGCTTCAAGTGTCTTGTTACTGTGTGAACCTGCTAGAATATTACACCTGTTCTGAGATAGACGGTTAGGGCTGAGACTGTTATTCTAGGACATGTTTACACTATTTCTAGGTGGTGACAGGGAGAGAAGAGACGGAGAGACGGAGGGGGAGAGACGGAGAGGCAGAGATTAGACTCTAGACAGAAACATTAAGTTTGTTGTCACAGCAATATTTTGTAAGCCCTGTAAAAACCTATCAATGTTACCAGATGCAATATTATTATATCTCTGAGTGAACCAGCTTGTTCCTCCTTCACAGCCTGTTCTGTATATGTCAGTGTAGAGACAGAGCAACACATTAAACACGGTCTTCATCTGAACACTAATAAACCTGTAGAAAGACATCCTCAGTCTCTGAAGTTATTGATCTACTAAATCCTCAGTTCTCTGATACGTATAGAACCTCTACTGTTGACCTACTTCATGCTGATTACTCCTGAACAAGTTGTTCCCCCTAATGGGAATAGAAATACTAGAGTTCCAGGCCGTTGTCTTGATGAGAGAGCAGAGGCTGTTAAAGCAGAAATATAACACTAACGTTGTTACTATTATTGGTCTAAATGTGACTTCATATCTGTGTTATAATAATAAGAGGAAACAGTGTGTCTGTAATTAAAAACACTATATTTCACAATGTGGTCTAAGATACTGGCGTCACTACAGGTTTGAATCCAGGCTGTATCACAACAGGCCGTGATTGGTCCCAGAGGGTGGCGCACAATTGGCCCAGTGTCGTCCGAGTTTGGCCGATATATTGTAAATAAGAATTTGTTCTTAACTGACTTGCCTAGTTAATTAAAGGTTACATTTTTTTTAAATGTGAGTCACCCCTGCTGTCTCCATAACAACACATATCTAATGAGAGTTTCCATGGTATCTGGAGTGGTGGCCACCCCTATCATCCAACAGGTAGGAAACATGGCAACATTTCAGCTAGACATTTCTATTGTACTTTCTCACAGGGTCAGAATGGCATATGGCCTCTTCTCTGATCCAGAATCAGCCACTAGAGGTTCTCCTCCTCTGTCTGATAATATCACAGGGTCAGAATGGTATATGTGACCGACCGCCTTGATTTGGTATTATGTAGCATTTGAAATTGTGTTTTTTACATTGGATAAAAGCAGAGACACAGCCTCAAAATGGTACATCATACACTGCATTTGAGGAACAATGGGAAAGTAATTCTGCTTTGAAAGTTGATAAACTTTTAATCTCACTTTTGAGAAAATGGCCTTTGAATGTTTTTGTACCTACTGAAGAGCTCTTCTTTGTCTCCAGCCATTCAGCATCGTTCACACCCTCTTAAGCTTGAGCCCCATCCATCTCGTTTCACTCTCAACAGCGTTCAGAGCCACACTTGAGACTCTGGCCGATGAGAAGTGTTGATTTGAGCGTTCTGACCTCACAACGGCAGTCAAGCACCCAAGCTAACTGGCTAACATTGGCTAGCTTGCTATTTACTTTCAGACACAAAATTGTGATTATGGTTCATTGTTTATCTGGAGAAAACAGCATAACCAGCTCTGCTGGAAACTATTGAATTACGCTTTTTTACCGACATTTACTGACACCGGCCATATTCAACGGTGTTGTGGTTCGTAAATTCATCAGTTATTCTGCGCTCGGGCATACTCAGACTGAATTTACAAAAGCATGGTTACTTGCGTAGTGGAGTCTTTTGTTAAGACATGTAGCTAACTGGCTAGGTAAACAATGTGTAAGATCATACACTTAACGTTAGCTAGCTAGCTAAACAATTAACCATAATCTCAACTCATGATGTTACTACGCTGCATGAATCTGCTGGTAGCTAATTAACCAGGTCCAACGTTAGCTAGCTAACATTAGACTCTAACTAGCAAAGCAAATGGCTCTGAGATACGAATAATAACACCATACACGTAACGTTAGCTTGCGAGCCAGCCAGCTAACGTTAGCTAGCTAGTTAAACAATGAACCATAGTCCCAACTCATGACATTACTACTCTGCTTGAATCTGATGGTAGCTAACCAACCAGGTTCAACGTAGCTAACTAGCCAAGCAAATGGAAATGCGATACACGTAACATTACTAGCGAGCCAGCCAACTAACGTTAGCTAGTTAAACAATGAACCATAATCCCAACTAGGGTTGCAAAGGGGCGGATAACTTTCCGTTAAATTTCCTCATATGTGCAGTGCAATCTTCCATCACATGTACAGCTGATTCTCAAGATCCTGCACACTAATGAGATGCTGTTGAGCCCACACTACTACACTGTCTGAGCCAAGGACTACATGCTTTCTGGTAATTTTAGATTACAATATTGGGTGGGGTGAATCTTTACAGGAAAATGCCACGGGCATTATCTGGTGTGGAGACATTTCACTGCAGCTAATGTAGAAGGAAAAGCTGTGTATATTTGCAAATACTGTGGCAAATCATATGTGAAGAATGCAACAAAGATGCAGAATCATCTGGCCAATACGTGCATTTATCTTTAATTAAACCCTGTACTAAGGACTGTAAATTATATAATACGCACATTTAGATATTGAAGTATCCCTGTCATTTACCTGTACAGTTTATGTAACCATGCAAATACTCACTTACCTGTAAATTTAACTGTATATTTACCTATACAGTTAATTTAACCACGCAAAATGTTCACTTACCTGTTCATTTAACCAGTATGTCTATTAAGTAAACTATTATTACCCTCACTTATATCATACGCACTTTTAGCTATTGAAGTATTTCTCTGCCATCAACCTGTATATTATAGTTAACCATGCAAATATTCCTTATTTATCTATAACATAAATAACATAAATATATTATATTTTTATAATTCTCTTTCCACCTAACACCCTGTATAGTGTACATATTCAGCCAACCACTCATACTATGCAATGTCTTTTTATAAAATGTTGGGCCTGTTTAGCATGTTATTTTGGTATTAATACGTGTCACATATCAGTTTGCAAACAATATCATTGAGTTAATAAAGCTGCATACAAACATCTATTTTTGTCTTCAGTAAAGCAGCTCCAACATGCAGGTGTTCCAGCCTAGCTCAGTGCTTTCTGTGGTGGTGTTTCAGCCTAGCTCAGTGCTTTCTGTGGTGGTTTTTCAGCCTAGCTCAGTGCTTTCTGTGGTGGTGTTTCAGCCTAGCTCAGTGCTTTCTGTGGTGGTGTTTCAGCCTAGCTCAGTGCTTTCTGTGGTGGTGTTTCAGCCTAGCTCAGTGCTTTCTGTGGTGGTGTTTCAGCCTAGCTCAGTGCTTTCTGTGGAGGTGTTTCAGCCTAGCTCAGTGCTTTCTGTGGTGGTGTTTCAGCCTAGCTCAGTGCTTTCTGTGGTGGTGTTTCAGCCTAGCTCAGTGCTTTCTGTGGTGGTGTTTCAGCCTAGCTCAGTGCTTTCTGTGGTGGTGTTTCAGCCTAGCTCAGTGCTCTCTGTGGTGGTGTTCCAGCCTAGCTCAGTGCTTTCTGTGGAGGTGGGGCAGACAGCGGAAAATATGGAGCCTAGGAGTTGGTAATGTTCTCTAGTTGCGCTGTGATTGGCTCAGTGTTCTGTCACTCATGGGGGCACTACGTCACCGCAAGGTCTAAGGGTAGAGCTCGAAAATTCAAGCCCCTTGGGTGCTGCCATGGTTACATTAGAAGTGTCCATCCAAGAAGGCTGAAGGTCATTGGCCACAGATAAAATTACATGTTTAGCTGCGATGGCCGAGTGGTTAAGGCGTTGGACTCGAAATCCAATGGGGTTTCCCCGCGCAGGTTCGAACCCTGTTCGCAGCGTAATTGCCAAACAAAATTTTTTATGAAATTTCCCCCCCGGGGGATCAATAAAGTACCTATCTATCTATCTATCTATGTTGAATGGACACCAGGCTCCTGAGGTGAAGTTGGTCCACACACTCCTGAGAGATGGACACCAGGCTCCTGAGGTGAAGTTGGTCCATACACTCCTGAGAGATGGACACCAGGCTCCTGAGGTGAAGTTGGTCCATAAACTCCTGAGAGATGGACACCAGGCTCCTGAGAGATGGACATCAGGCTGCTGAGGTGAAGCTGGTCCACACACTCCCGAGAGATGGACACCAGGCTCCTGAGAGATGGACATCAGGCTGCTGAGGTGAAGTTGGTCCACACACTCCTGAGAGATGGACACCAGGCTGCTAGGGTGAAGTTGGTCCACACACTCCCAAGAGATGGACACCAGGCTGCTGAGGTGAAGTTGGTCCACACACTCCTGAGAGACGGACACCAGGCTCCTGAGGTGAAGTTGGTCCACACACTCCTGAGAGACGGACACCAGGCTGCTGAGGTGAAGTTGGTCCACACACTCCTGAGAGATGGACACCAGCCTCCTGAGGTGAAGTTGGTCCACACACTCCTGAGAGACGGACACCAGGCTGCTGAGGTGAAGTTGGTCCACACACTCCTGAGAGACGGACACCAGGCTGCTGAGGTGAAGTTGGTCCACACACTCCTAAGAGATGGACACCAGGCTCCTGAGGTGAAGTTGGTCCACACACGCCTGAGAAAAAAATAACCTTTACACTTTTCTGGGTCAAGTTCAAGTAAGTGTCTGAGTCTTATTCAGTTGTTTCTGGTATTATATCTACCATCACGCCTGCCATCACGGTCTTTGGTGATGCTCCCGATGTGAATACAGAACAGTATTGTGTGATGGCAGGTGTTTGCTGGTGGCTTTTTACAGTGCCTTTATTTTTTTCTAACTTCCCATGCAACTCTAATGACTTCATACCAGCAATTGAATGACATCTCAAAATGGTCAGCTTTGCTTGACTGTCTGGACGAAATAAAGCTGTGGATGGCATCAAGTTTCCTTCAGCTGAACAAATCCAAATTCGAAGTGGTGATTTTTGGCCACCAAAGCTAGCAAAACAGATTGCACTTGACTTGGGCCCTTTGGCCTCTAATGTTAATACTCAGGTGAGGAACCTTGGTGGGATTTTTGACTCCGAACTAAAATTTGATAAACAAGTAAATGCTGTGGTTAAGGGCAGCTTTTTTCAATTGAGGGGCATTGCCAAATTGAAAGGCTTCCTGTCTTTCAAAGACATGGAAACTGTGATCCATGCATTTATTTAGTCCAGATTGGATTACTGTAATTCTCTTTATTTGGGGTTGTCTAAGAAGTTGCTTTCACGGCTGCAACTGGTCCAGAATGCTGCAGCCAGACTGTTGACTGGTACCAGGAAATGTTCCAGTATCTCTCCGGTGCTGGCTTCTTTGCACTGGCTTCCTGTGGAGTATAGGGTGCATTTCAAGGTCCTCTTAATGGTTTTTAAAGGTTTACATGGGCTTGCCCCTGTATATATCTCTAGTTTGTTACAGCATCATGTTGCTGCTAGACCACTAAGATCATCTCAAAGCTTCATTTTAAATGTTCCTAAATCTCGGTTAATAACGAAGGGAGATCGTGCCTTTGCGGCAGCAGCACCGCGTCTTTGGAATAGTCTCCCATTACACATTAAATCCTGTGATTCCATCGAGTGTTTTAAATCTAGGTTGAAGACCCATCTCTTCTCTGCTGCTTTTAACTGTTCTTAGCTACATGCGGTTTTATTTAGTGTTTTGTTTTATGGTGTATTTGTCTGTATGTTTTGTACAGTTGGGTCTGTAAAGCACTTTGGTCAACTCGTGTTGTTTTTAAATGTGCTTTAGAAATAAAAAAGTATTGATTGATTGATTGATTGATACCCAAAGTTCCTATTTTCAAGACTTCAACCAAGCACTAAATGCACTGTTCTCCAGACAGATCTCGTTGAACATGCACTTACCAATATTAGATAAAAGTAACAATAACAGAAACAATTTTAACTTATTACTTCTAGAAGTAGCTATTTTTTTGATGGGAGGAGGGGCCACGTTATCCCACACACCACATCACCAGGCTGCACGTTATCCCACATCACCAGGCTGCACAGTTTGCATGAGCGGTTATTGGTTTCGTTTTGTAGTTCTGTTACAGTGATCAAGACACATTTTTCCTCAAAAACATATTTTAAAGCAAGACTGAAGTTTAGAATTTATAAAAGTAACGTTAACTTCATAATCCAATACATTTTATGAAACCATTAGGATTTGACTGAACAGAAATGTAATAACACTATGTATGGTGGGTAGCTGGCTGGCAAACAGTAGTAACTAGCCAGCTAGCCATATTGAAAATTACATTTAACGCTCTTATCCAGAGTGACTTACAGAGTGAGTGCAATCATTTTTCATACTAGTACCCCATGGGAATTGAACCCACAACCTTGGCGTTTCAAGTACCATGCTCTACCAACTGAGCTACATGGGGTACTGCGATTTATTATGGGCTTGCGATCTACGGTACGTAGGCAGGTAAACATACCAAAATGATGTATTTATTAACGTTTCAAGATACAATATTGTAGTCATGCAACATATGAGAAGGCAACATTTCATTCTGAAGTCGGACTGTACTTTGTCTCGCTTCAGACCAAATAATAATGACGCTATTGATGTTAAGAAATGTTTCATCATTTTTTATGTGGTTGCTTCATATTTCTTTTCATACTTTCCATTGAAGCTTGCAAGCTTCATGTCCATTCTAATATTATAATTATATGCCATAACTGTGATAAATAGATATATTTAAAAAACGGTTGAAAACGTGTAGTGTTTGATAGCATTCCATTCCAGCTATTACAATGAGCCCGTCCTTCCCATTTCTCCCTTCACCAGCCTCTACTGGATGAGTACAATGATGCCTGCTGACATGAACCATTATAAATCCCATCTAAACTGGAGCAGAGCTGAAAGACATGTATTCCAGAGCGCTTGATTTCCTGCGGTATTAATAAATCGGGACACGCACCACTCATTACCGAGCTTGTTTTTGCAGGTCTTTGCCCTCGAGACTCCCTTGTGTTTGACGGAGCAACTTTCTCCACCATGTGACGCCATCCCCTGGCGACAGACAGGATGCATCAGGGAAGAGGAGAGGATGGAGGGATAATGATTAACCCAAACACTGTTCTGCTCCGCTGTCCTTGACTGGAAACATTTAATCTAATTTCACACATGAACTTGGCTGGAGGAAAACCGGTGGATGAACAACTCATTTGAACGTGAAGAAGTTCCTTCTCCCTCCAGCGAGTTTCTCTGAAATGTTTTATCTCCATATTGTGCTTCCTTCACTGCACTTGAACTCTCTAAAGACCTGCTGCTCTGATCACTAACAATAAGTATTGAAGCCACCGCCATGGGTTCTGTGACTTCCACCCTGACCAGACGGACCAGACACGCGTTGGTCAAAGTTGGTTCAGAACACGAGTCTGACCGAGGGAGGAAGAGGAGCGAGCGCCTCAACGTCTCCTCCTCGAACCAGATCGGACGGCAGAGCACAAGACAGTCACTGTCCGAGGTGCTGAACGCGCCAGATGCCGGTGGCGGGAGGGTCATGGTGGGAACTTCACAGAGCGGTGAGTTGAGGTCAACTTTATTTGATTTTAAATTACATTCAGTAGCGGTGCGTGGGTAGCAGAACAATATAAACATATTACAACCTATGTGTTGTGATAATTGAGTTGTTTGCTCTATAACCTGTTAGTTCATATGCCTTGACACCGTGATATAGGGGACTAAGGTGACGACAACAAGAAGACAGTGGAAGAATAAATTCAACCACACATTTGTTTCATCACAAAACCGGACAGCAACATCTGTCAGGAGAAATCCACAAAGCATATTGCATGTAACAAACAGTTATAGCATGACCACGAAACGGCCAAGCAAGGTAATGTTTCCGACACTTTTGGACAACTAAACAACTATTGGTTTAGAACCACGGAGAGTTACAGCAAGTCACTAAGAAAACAGGATGTGTTCTTAGTCGAACACAGTGACTCCATGGTACTGCTTTCTCTGTGTGCCTAAATAGAAAACACATGTTGATTCACTCTACAACGCCATCCTCCTGTTTGATTCATGTTGCCTAAACGGTCTATGACTCTGTCAAACAGTAAAACATTTTAGTTTGTTGTCCAAGGCTACATGGATAAAATGCTCACTAGTTTCACTTCCTTTCATGGACAATGATACGCCAGGCCAGCTAGTCAACATTATCCTTCTACATCTAACATGATCCTTCTACGTCTAACATGATCCTTCTACGTCTAGCATTACCCTTTTACGTCCAACATTACCCTTCTACGTCTAGCATTATCCTTCTCCGTCCAACATTATCCTTCTACGTCTAACATTATCCTTCTACGTCTAACATTATCCTTCTACGTCTAGCATTATCCTTCTACATCTAGCATTATCCTTCTACATCTAACATTATCCTTCTACATCTAACATTGTCCTTCTACATCTAGCTACATGTTGAACTTCCATCCTCTCAGGACAGGGCAACAATGTAGGAATTTATGGTTCGATCAGAATCACTGTTATAATCATTGTCCAGTACGGAGAATTAAGTAAAACCACAAGTCCAGATCCCCATCTCCATCCATGGATCATTTAGGAAGGGGCTGACTTTAGCTAGCTAGCCAGCCACAGGAGGACAACGACTCGACGAGATGCAACAAATCAACTTTTGACTTGTGATTGGTCCAAATCCAAACTGGCTTCCCTTGACACGTTTCTTTGGTGAACCAGGACCATTCATAGTTGAGCTCAACGCTGATTGGCTATTAATGTATTTATTTATCAAGGGAGACCAAATGCTCACTGGCTTCCCTTGTATTTAATGCTACGGGTGTCAACCATGTCATACTCTTTCTGACCAGATAGCATCAGATAGATGGCCAACACATAGAGAGACAGAGGGGCGCTGTTTCGTTCGCTTTCTCCGCAGATACATTCAGCCTCTTGCGAATTGATGGACATTTATGAAACAGAGAGATGAAAGACTCATGTTGTTCTTTTTAATGTTTTGTTATTTTTATTTTGGGGAAGCCTGGCTTCCCTTGGTATCCATGAATACACGCCACTGAGAGCATTTCAAATCGAGGACACACGTTATTAAGACGATGAAAACGATACAAAGTTAAACTTGCTGCCTTGATACACAAAAAAAATGATTTTGTTTAAACGTATTATTTCCAGCCATTTAGTTGCATGGCCCTTTTCAAGCTCGGTATTTCACGTTATCCTAGCTTTTATTAAATGTATTTTGACTAACAATATAGTTATCTTAACTAATAAAATAAACCCAAGTCAACCTAACAATTTGTAAGTGGAATTTACTATTAGTTGAATCAACTTAAACCTTTGTTACAGTAAATGTGGAGTTCTAATAACTAATGCTATAAAACTGTTAAATCCACTGCTTCGTTTTTCAGTGTAACTTAATATTCTCATTTGAATCAACTTAAACATTTATTACGTCAACAATAAATAACGTCATAGCTAAAGCAACATTTTGTCAGTATAACCAACCATTTTTTGTTGAATTAATTTCACATTTTGTTAAGTCAACTTTCAGTTAAGTTATCGTAACTAGTAATATAGTTATCATAACTACATTTCAAGTTTACATAACAAAATGGTCTAAGCTAGGATAACGTGACATGTTAAGTGCTCTGAGCTTTAACAAGTTGAAACAACCTTAAAGGTAGAGTTGTACATGTTTGATTTGGCCTGTGTGTTATAATCACTTCAAATGGAGACAGACATTCAACTTGACTCCATTGAATGTTACAGTGCATAATGATTCATAGGAAAGGTCACTCCTGGGAGAAAGCATAAGGTTATGTTGTAGGGTTGTGTACTGCAGGAAGTATGGCAAGCCTCGGAGCACAGCCTCTTCTTTTGATTGGAACAAAAGCAGAATTTACTGTTTTGCGACATTGTTAATGTGGTTGTCAATGTTAAGGTCTCATCCCCATTACTGATGTGTATTTTAAAAAGTAGCAATTATCAATGCACCAAAATGTAGGTAATAACTGTACAGAAGACTTTAATGTCAATATAATGGAACCAAGACTGTCCATAAGGTGTTTACCCTCCATCCCTCCACCACTCTTGGCCCTGTAGAATTCAAGGAACTTGGAAAGAGGACTGTCATTAAATGTCTTCTTGAGGTCCACAGACACCAGTCTGATGAACTCCAGAGCAACCTGTTTGAAGAGCATAACATACCAGGGAAGGAATTTTAGGGACTTTGCCACTATGCCTTAAGGGGGTGCCTTATATGGCAGTGCACCAAATCAACCAGCCAGGGCACTAAGGCCATCAAGGAAAATAGCCAATTACAAAAAATATATATAAGCCTTTAATTTAGGAAAATGATTAAAATGTTTGCATAAATTTTTTTTATTCACTATAGTTAATATGTTAACACCATGTTAGATAGCTAGTATGCTGTTAGCTAGCTTCGCGCTAAATGCCACAACATACCGTGGAGAATTTACTTAGCTACACATGCCTATATCTGATGTTTGGCTAGCAAGTCACTGAATGCAACCACAATAGTAAAATAAACTGATAACAGCTCATTACCAACCAATCAATAGTAATTATAACTACAAGCATAGCATCAGTTGGCTTTTGTAGCTAGCTACTGTTATACAGGTTATCAAACAAATGACAAGTTAGTCAGCATGTCTGCAAGATGGCACCATCTGCTGCTAGCTAGAGTAGTACTAGTTAACCGCATGATAACAGCAAGCTCAGCTACAATTATACTACAGTTACACGTAGCAGAATTAAACAAACTGATAGTAATGGAAGTAAAATACTATTCGCCAAACGTAGCGAAACGTAGCCAAATGTGTTTTCTTTCTTAATTTAACCAAATGACCATTTTAACATGGAGTGTGTGCGATGCTAACCAGTTAGCTAGCTAGCATGTAACATAGTGGCTAATGTCCTTGCTATTCTTGTGCTGAAAAGTTATTATTTTTTAGAAAGGGCACTTGTTAACTTACTCAATAAATATTTATACCACGTAGGTAAATAACATAGATAGATAGATAGATAGGTACTTTATTGAGTGAGTGGTTGTATTGTTTTAAAAGAGATACTCTTGCTTGGACAGGTGTTGAATGCAGTAGAGGAGTTAGGGAAGCACGGTCTTGATCAAGCCACTTCCTGAAATGCGCCGCCGACTATAAATTACCACTGAGTTATAAAATAAATTGTGCTAGTATGACAAGGCTTAAGTATATAAAAAATATGTTTGATTCTAACCATTATACACTTTTGTTTAAAAATTAATTGATTACTAGAATCACAAGGAGCAAGTGCTAAACCAAATTGTGTTTGACCTATATTCCCTATCAATGCCAAACTCTACCTTGACCTTGTCCTGGGTGGCTTTGACATCCCTGAGCCCATGTCCAACAGCAGGTACAGACTGCCATCCAGCAGATTCACCGCAGTGTTGGGGGAGGTTTTCTTCTGTACTGTTTAACCAGTAGATGTGGAGGGTTAAGATGAGGTGTTGGGGGAGGTTTTCTTCTGTACTGTTTAACCAGTAGAACCACATTCTCTCACATTTAGCCTGAAAACCAGATGCAAGACAGAGCCCTGTTCCCTGTGTACTACAGACATAGATACCCTGTGTACAACATACATAGATACCCTGTGTACAGCATACATAGATACCCTGTGTATTACAGACATAGATTCACTGTTGGCTGTCTGTCTGTGGAATAATGTTCATTTAAATCATCCACATGAATGGGCAGAGAGTCCTTTGAAGATGGATATCAATGGTGCATGTCTGTCCAACTACCAAAGCATCTGTTTGATGTGGCAGTATCTGGTCTGAAATAAACATCAACAGTGTTTCAGAGAACACATTTCCATACAGTTGGTTGGTTCTCCTCAGTCTGTCAATACCTCTTTCTCCCTCTCTCCCTCTTTCCCTCTCTCCTCTCTCTCTTTCTACATTCCTCTCTCTCTCCTTCCCGCTGTCTCTCTCTCCCTCTTTCCTCTCTCTTTCTCTCTCTCTCCCTCTTTCCTCTCTCTTTCTCTCTCTCTCCCTCTTTCCTCTCTCTTTCTCTCTCTCCCTCTTTCCTCTCTCTTTCTCTCTCTCCCTCTTTCCTCTCTCTCGTTCTACATTCCTCTCTCTCCTTCCCGCTGTTTCTGTCTCTGCCTCTCTCCACTCTCTTTCTCCATCTCTATCTCCCTCTCTCCTCTTTCAATTCACTTCACTTTATTGGCATGACGCAACAGTGTACATATTGCCAAAGTATCATACATCCTTTTTTTTTTAACTACATCAAATAACAACATAGGAAACTTTTTTTTTTTAAGGCATTAAATATGTCAGGCACTGTCCCTCAACTTGTGTCAGGCAGCAACATAGCATGCTGCCAGCGCACAGCTGTCCATGTCTTCCCCCAAAAGGATCGGCAGCCTTTCTATTTCAGAGAGGTCCTCAAAGCCCCGGACTACTTGTTCAAATTTGGGGAAGTGACTCTGATAGTTTAAAATTCTTCACATTTGGTCAGGAAATGCAGCTCTGTCTCTGGTTCTGCTGTGGTGCAGTGGTTGCACAGCCTTTCCTCTACAGGGAGCCAGGTTTTCCTGTGTCTACCCTTCTCAATAGCAAGGCTGTGCTCGCTGAGCCTGTACTTTGTCAAGGTTTTCCTGAGGTTTTGATCAGTCACCATGGTCAGATAGTTTGCCATGGTGTACTGTCGATTTATGGCCAAATAGCACTGCATTTTGCTTTGTGCTTGTGTTTGTGTTTTCCAATAGGTAATGTAGTTTTGTTTTAGATGTTTTGTAATTTGGTTAATTCTGATTGATTGGATGTTCTGGTCCTGAGGCTTCAGTGTGTTAGTGGAACAAGTTTGTGAACTCAGCCCCTGGACCAGTTGGATGAAGGGACTCTTATCTTTGCTCAATTCTTGGTATTGCAGGGCTTGGTAATGATATGAGAGGGGGTCACTGTGTTTTAGGTGTTTCCAAAACTTAATTGCTCTTTTTTGAGTTTTTAATATTAGTGGATATCGGCCTAATTCTGCCCTGCATGCATTGTTTGTAGTTTTCTTCTGGACATGTAGGAGAATCTTACAAAGTTCCGCGTGCAAGGTCTCAATGGGATGTTTGTCCCAGTGGGTAAAATCTTGTTTTGTAAGTGGACCCCACACCTCGCTGCCATAGAGTGCGATTGGTTCAATCACACATTTAATTAGTTTTTGCCAAATTGTAATAGGTATTTCAATTTGGATTTGTTTTTTAATGGCGTAGAATGCCCTGCATGCTTTGTCTCTCAGTTCATTCACTGCATTATTTAGGTGTCCAGTCGAACTTATTTTTAAACCTAAATAGTTGTATTGTGTCCAATACTCTATATGTTTTGCACCAATTGAGAACTTTGGTTTTGTTCCCTGGGATCTGGAATTTGTCTGGAAAATCATTATTTTGGTCTTTTTGGGGTTTACTGTCAGGGCCCAGGTCTGACAGTACTGCTCTAGCAGGTCCAAGCTCTGCTGTAGACCATGTGCTGTGGGTGAAAGCAGGCACAGGTCATATGCAAAGAGCAGGCATCTAATTTCCGAACTGTGGAGACTAACACCATGTTTTACCCCCTACACCACTTTCAATGACTTTGTAGAACAGTCCTGTATGCCAGATAGAATCAAATGCTTTTTGGAAGTCAATAAAGCAAGAATAGAGTTTTGTCTTATTTTTGTGGACGTGTTCATCTATTAGGGTGTGTAGGGTGTAAATATGATCTGTTGTTCTATGTTTTGGTATAAATCCAATTTGGCTTTTACTCAGGATATTGTGCTTATTAAGGAAGTTTAGGACTCTTAGATTTATAATACTACAGAAAACCTTCCCCAGGTTACTGTTCACACAAATCCCTCTGTAATTGTTGGGGTCAGATTTGTCTCCGTTTTTAAAGATTGGTGTTATGAGTCCTTGGTTCCAGATGTCAGGGAAGTAACCTACACTCAGGATCAAGTTAAACAATTTTAATATAGCCAATTGATATTTTTCACTAGTGAATTTGAGCATCTCATTTAGGATCCCATCAGGTCCGCATGCTTTTTTTGATTTGAGGGCTTGAAGTTTTTTAAGGAGCTCCTGCTCAGTAATTGGGGAGTCTAAAGGATTTTGGTTCCTTTATAGATTTTTCCAGTTTGTTCAACTCTTCATAAATGTGTCCCTGTTCAGTATTATCCAGAGTGTCAACAGTGTTGTAGACACTACTAGAGTGCTTAAAAGTGTTTTGTCCAAATGTCACCATTTTGTATCAATAATTCCTGTTGTTTGGGTTTGTTTAGGTTTTTCCGATTTTGCCAGAAGTTGTTTTTATTTATGGACTCCTCAATTAGTGTCAGTTGCTTTCTGTTGTACTGGGATTTCTTGATTCTGAGTGTACGTTTATATGATTTTAATGTCTCACAGTACTGAAGGCGTAGTTCTCTGTTGTTTGGGTCTCTGTGTTTTTGGTTCGATAGTGTTCTAAGTTTTTTTCCTAAAGTTTTTACAATCTGTATCAAACCATTTGTCTTCTGTATTTCTGTTTGGTTTGTTTGATCCCAGCTTTAATTGTGCTGTTTTTGCTGTTTGCCTAAATATATAATTGATGTTATTTACAGCTAGATTGACACCTTCTTTACTGTGAGCGTACATTGTATCCAGAATGTTGTCTAGGGTTGATTGGATTTTTTGGTTACTGATTGCTTTCTGGTATTCCTCTGTGCTGTTTTGAGCCCATCTGTATGAATGTTTGATGTTGTACAGCCTATTGGACTGTGAATTTGTGGTTACTTATGTCTGGAACAGGGTAATTTGGCTGTGATCAGGTGTTAGTGGCTTAACAGTGAATGAGCTGAGAGAGAAAGGGTCCATGTCTGTTATCATGTGGTCTACTGTGCTTTGGCCAAGAGGAGAGCAATTGGTGAATCTTCCTAAAGAGTCCCCCTGTAACCTACCATTGATAAAGTACAGACCCAGGCTTCCACAGAGCTGCAATAGGTCTTTTCCATTCTTGTTGACGATGCTGTCACTGTTGTTCCTGTAGGAAAGGTTAAAAGGATTAGAGACAGCTTGGCCTGTGATATAGCTGTCCCCTCGTGTGCTCATTTGGTCAGGTGTGCACGCACAGTTCCTGTGCGTGCATTCGTGTCCCCACAGATGAGCACATTTCCCTGGGCCTGGAAGTGGCTCGTCTCTTCCTCAAGGGTGGAGAATATTTCTTCTGAGAAATAGGGGGATTCTGGGGGGGGGGTATATATTGCACACAGGAACAAGGTTTTTCCTGTCAGTGTAAGTTATTTTTTTAGTCTAAGCCAAATGTGATATTTGCCAATTTTTTGGGGGTCAATTAAGTTTTGTAGTTGGGATTTGTACCATATAATCATTCCTCCAGAATCTCTGCCTCTATTGACAGAGATGTGTTTTGGGGATGGTAAAATTATTTCTCTGTAGCTTGTTGGACAGTGCGTGACTATATCTGCCTTACACCATGTCTCCTGCAGAATAATGATATCATCATCTTTTACGTTTTTGTTGAACTCCAGGGCCAGACTCTTCAGTCCTAAGGCTGTCGAGTTTAGGCCCTGGATGTTCCACATGCTAATTGATAGTGATCTCATTGCAAAAAGTATGAATATTAAGAATGACTATTACAAGAGAACGACTATATTTCTAAGACTAACTAGGTTACTAAGGGTGAGACAATACAGAACATTCCTCAGATTATACTGTTTCTCCAAAGTGTCATGTAGGTATTTCTATGTACGTGTGAGTGTGTCTGTTCATATCCTCCACTGTGTAACAGAATGTGAGTTTGAGTTATTGGTTGTGCATGTTAATGTGTGAGTGTGTGTGTGGATGGGTCAGTGTGAGTGTGTGTGTGGATGGGTCAGTGTGAGTGTGTGTGTGTGGATGGGTCAGTGTGAGTGTGTGTGTGTGGATGGGTCAGTGTGAGTGTGTGTGTGTGGATGGGTCAGTGTGAGTGTCTATATCTGGTTAGTGTGAGTGACGATGGGTCAGTGTGTGTGGATGTAGTGGAGGAGCTGTTTGATCTCACTCAGTCCCAATCTGGACCCCTACAGATCTGCTGGGCTAGACAATCTGGACCCTTTCTTTCTAAAATTATCAGCCAAAATTGTTGCAACACCTATTACTAGCCTGTTCAACCTCTCTTTCGTATCGTCTGAGATCCCTAGAGATTGGAAAGCTGCCGTGGTCATCCCCCTATTCAAAGGAGGAGACACTCTAGACCCAAACTGTTATAGACCTATATCCATCCTGCCCTGCCTTTCTAAAGTCTTCGAAAGCCAAGTTAACAAACAGATAACTGACCACTTCGAATCCCACCGTACCTTCTCTGCTATGCAATCTGGTTTCCGAGCTGGTCATGGGTGCACCTCAGCTACGCTCAAGGTACTGAACGATATCATAACCGCCATCGATAAAAGACAGTACTGTGCAGCCGTTTTCATCGACCTGGCCAAGGCTTTCGACTCTGTCAATCACCGCATTCTTATTGGCAGACTCAACTGCCTTGGTTTCTTAAATGACTGCCTTGCCTGGTTCTCCAACTACTTCTCAGAGTTCAGTGTGTCAAATCGGAGGGCCAATTGTCCGATCCTCTGGCAGTCTCTATGGGGGTGCCACAGGGTTCAATTCTCGGGCCGACTCTATTCTCTATATATATCAATGATGTCGCTCTCTCTGCTGGTGACTCTCTGATCCATCTCTACGCAGACGACACCATTCTGACGACACCACCATAGATTGATTGATTGATTGATTGATTGATAGGTACTTTATTGATCCCCGAGGGGGACATTTCTTTGTCAAGCAGCTACAACAAAACACAGGGCAGGTGCAAAATGCCACAACGAAAATACACAAAAGACAGATACACGGTACATGATACATAGAGCGGCAGTATGAAAAAGTATAGAAATACAAGATATCTGGAGTGCAAAAAAATAAAAGCTATAAAAAGACATAGCATAGTATGGGTGGTTGGCTGAATATGTACACTATACATTGGTGGATGTTGGATGGTTAACTATACTATACAGGTCGATGCCAGAGAAATACTTCATTAGCTAAAAATGCGTATGATATGAGCGAGGGTAATAATAGTTTACTTAATAGGTGTCTTTCTTAACCTACCTTTGATCGTACCATTCATGCTTTTAAACCTGCTGATTGGATGATATGAACAGTGTTTCTTCATGTTAATATCTAACTTCCATTACAGTCAAGCTCCATTTCTGTCCTTCACTTCTTGTAAGTTCTATAAAGTCCATTCTAAACTGTTGGAATGGATATCTTGCCTGGGGATATTCCCCTTCTGGTGCTCTGTCTCCCTTGCCTGGGGATATTCCCCTTCTGGTGCTCTGTCTCCCTTGCCTGGGGATATTCCCCTTCTGGTGCTCTGTCTCCCTTGCCTGGGGATATTCCCCTTCTGGTGCTCTGTCTCCCTTGCCTGGGGATATTCCCCTTCTGGTGCTCTGTCTCCCTTGCCTGGGGATATTCCCCTTCTGGTGCTCTGTCTCCCTTGAACACAACACACCTGGAACAATGTTTTTAAATGTGTTATTCCGTACGCTACAAAGTACTACTAATTATTTCCAGCATCCCCCTGTTGACCCATGTATCAATATTACTGCATATCTAAACAAAGACTTGGGTAATATGGACCTTTATACCACGTCCCCTCTTTATTAACGTCTCCTTTATACCACGTCCCCTCTTTATTAACGTCTCCTTTATACCACGTCCCCTCTTTATTAACGTCTCCTTTATACCACGTCCCCTCTTTATTAACGTCTCCTTTATACCACGTCCCCTCTTTATTAACGTCTCCTTTATACCACGTCCCCTCTTTATTAACGTCTCCTTTATACCACGTCCCCTCTTTATTAACGTCTCCTTTATACCACGTCCCCTCTTTATTAACGTCTCCTTTATACCACGTCCCCTCTTTATTAACGTCTCCTTTATACCACGTCCCCTCTTTATTAACGTCTCCTTTATACCACGTCCCCTCTTTATTAACGTCTCCTTTATACCACGTCCCCTCTTTATTAACTGCACCAAGTTTGACCCATTTCTTCACTTCTTTTATTGGGGCCCTTGTCTGACTGTCTTTCAATAGATCTGTGTCAATGTTTACTTCCTCTTTCACATGTTGCTGAGCTTCTGACTGTGGTTTGGAGCCTGCCTTCCTCGCTTCTTCATCTGCCTTCCTGTTACCGTTGCTAATGCTATCTGTTCCTTTAGTATGAGCCTCACACTTACAGATAGACAATGTCTCTGGTAAGAGAACAGCATCCAAGAGATTCAGGATTAACTGAGCATGTGTTATAGGTTTACCAGATGTGTTCACCTTCCCCCTATTTCTCCATTGTGCAGCACATATGTGTACTGTGTAGATGGTGACCTTTTACCCAGATGACAGGCTCTAGTTAATACCACCATCTCTGCCTGCTGTGCTGAATAGTTTTTTGGTAAAGACTGTAAAACATCAGTCTCTGTCACCACTGCATATCCTGTAGCATTTGTCCCATCAGGGTTTTTTCGTGATGAACCATCAACTAACATAGTTACTTCCCCATCTGTTAATGCTAGGTCTGTCAACTCTGGTCTTGGCGATACTAACTTCTCAGTTTCAATTACACAGTCATGTGGGCTGCCATCGGTCTCAATAGGCACCAGGGTGGAGGGGTTCAGAGTGGTACATTTGGCATGTTCAACAGAATTATCATACAAGATAAGTGTCTTGCGGGTGACATGTAGGCCATTCTATATTCTAGTAGTAGAATTGACACTGGTACAGTACCACTACAGTACCACTACAGAACCCTCCACTGCCTGGGCTGCTGCCACTACGGACTGTAAACAGAGAGGCATTGCTTGAGCTACCTCATCTAATCTAGAGGAATAGTATGCAATGGTTTATTCTTTCCTCCATATTTCTGTGTCAAAACGGATGTCATAAACCCCTGTCTACCATCTACTGTTTGGGTGAAGGGACGATCATATCTGGGAAAGGCCAGGACAGCATTTGATGTCAGTAGTTTCCTAATATTAACAAACTGTTCTTCAGCTTCCATTGTCCTCTATTTTATCTTTAGCTGCCATGGTTCTTCCATAAATCTATTTACTTAATGTACCTGTATGCAGGGCAGAGTGGGACCCAAGCCTTACAGTAATTCATCATTCCCAGAAAACTCATCATTTGTTTCTTATTTAATGGTTTTGGTGCCTCCAATATAGCCTGCTTCCTTTTTTTTCCTTTTTTATAGACTTTATTTACAGAAGAAACATAGTCGTAGGGTGGACTGTAGAGCATCCTGTTCTCCCAGCCTCACTTTCTCCCCCTATTGTTTCAAAGCCTTTGGTCCTGAGTTGTCTACACCCCCTTGGCACTGAGCAGGGAAACCCCAGCAATAGTAGAAACTCTCAGGACTGCACCTGCTCATACTCCCAAAGAACCAATAGATAAAGAGCAAGGTGGTCTGAGAGGAGTAGATGCATGGGGCCGTCTTCCGTCTGATACGTTTCTGTAGGCACAGCTCGAAACAATCTTTGGCCTTGACACACACAGGTCTCAAAGGAGACACACACACACACACACACACACGGCTCAAAGGAGATGATACATAGTTTCACCCTGTCAACTAGACCAGGGTGTTTCAAGGCCTCAGGAGTGTCTGTACAGAACTGAGAAAAGGTTGTCTCAGACACTGTTTCAAGCTTATATACAATGGCAATATGTTCTAATAATGCATATGCATAATTTATCCAACATATTTGAACCATAGTAATAGCACAAACAGTAATATGGACATGCATATATTATGGCTGGTCTAAGCACACTCTACACGCCATATGATACTATTTTCTTGGGCTTTGCTGACTGCTCTAACCGTTGGGCTTTGCTGACTGCTCTAACCGTTAGGCTTTGCTGACTGCTCTAACCGTTGGGCTTTGCTGACTGCTCTAACCGTTGGGCTTTGCTGACTGCTCTAACCGTTGGGCTTTGCTGACTGCTCTAACCGTTAGGCTTTGCTGACTGCTCTAAGATCATACATATAATGTTAGCTAGTGAGCCGGCTAGTACACTTGAACTTGAAATGAAACCACTTTCTGTCAAAATTAGAAATGTGTAATATCTGAAAATGTAGCTAGCTAGACTATCTGACCCGTATACATCATGGTTGGACGCTTCTCCTGTCTGATGCCATGGTTACCCTTAGTGTGATGATGTCATCCAGACAGGTGTTTTCTCCATCTCCTTAGTTATCATACTCTACTTCCACTGATTTCAGAACTAGCGAGCCAGCCAGCTAACATTAGCCAGCTATCATTAGCCAGCTATCATTAGCCAGCTAACATTAGCCAGCTAACATTAGCCAGCTATCATTAGCCAGCTATCATTAGCCAGCTATCATTAGCCAGCTAACATTAGCCAGCTATCATTAGCCAGCTATCATTAGCCAGCTAACATTAGCCAGCTAACATTAGCCAGCTAACATTAGCCAGCTAACAGTACATTTTAACTTGACATTAGGTTTATGCAGTTTTACTACACAATACATTTTTAAAAAGCTGTGTTAGACAGGATTACCTAGACTTACTGACCAGATCAGATAGATAGATAGATAGATGTACTTTATTGTTTGAATGTTTCCAGGAACGTGACTGTGAAATCAGCTTACTGCGGTGGCCTGCTCAGTCACCAGATCTCAATCCAATTGAGCATCTGTGGAATGAGATTGAACAAACTATTTGGAGTAGATCCACTACCAGCCAACTTGATACAACTTGAACAGTGGGAAGCATTGGAGCCAACATGGGCCAGCATCCCTGTGGACCGCTTTGACACCTTCCCCAACTAATTGATGCTGTTCTGAGGGGAAAAGGGGGGGCAACTAGATATTAGGAAGGTGTTCCTAATGTTTTATACACTCAGTGTGTGTATATACACATCAATTACACAACGCATGAAACGCAATCACAAAACACGAAAAGAAAAACACAATCATATGAAACAAACACATTCTTTGGTAAAAAGGCTCTCTAACATCCGCCTGAATTGCCCTCTGAGCACCAACTCAACCAACTTTAACATGTTTTGGAGATAATTAAACAAACAACTAAAAGCAGACCTAAATATGGGTTACCTATCTTGAATGTACCAAGTGTGGAATTTGACAGTGTCACCTAAACCCTACAGGTTCTAAGTCCCAGAGTGCATTGTGGTCGGCCCTGGCGGCGGGGATTGACATGAGAGAAAGAGAGACGAAGATTCTAAATGACCCTCGTAGCCCCGAGGAGGTCCTGGCTGATGAACTTCCTGCTTCTAACGGGCCAGAAGCCACAGAGAAGACTGCTATCAGGTCAGCCTATCAGCCATCTGGTCTGGTGTTATATAGACTACAGAGAAGACTGCTATCAGGTCTGGTGTTATATAGACTACAGAGAAGACTGCTATCAGGTCTGGTGTTATATAGACTACAGAGAAGACTGCTATCAGGTCTGGTGTTATATAGACTACAGAGAAGACTGCTATCAGGTCTGGTGTTATATAGACTACAGAGAAGACTGCTATCAGGTCTGGTGTTATATAGACTACAGAGAAGACTGCTATCAGGTCTGGTGTTATATAGACTACAGAGAAGACTGCTATCAGGTCTGGTGTTATATAGACTACAGAGAAGACTGAGTTGGGATTATGGTTCATTGTTTATCTAGCTAGCTAGATACTTGTCTTAACAAAAGACTCCACTATGCAAGTAACCATTTCAACAGAACATCACCGCGACAACTGTTGATAGACGTAGCTGATAAATTAGCAGAATAATTGACAAATTTACGAACGCTCAACACCCGTTGAATATGGCCGGTGTCAGTAAACGTTGGCAAAAAAGCCTTCATTTTTGCCAGCAGCACAGTTGCAGTCACCAATGCTCTGGATAACTTAAAAACAGCCTAACCAGCTCTGCTGGGGCGAGTAAACTGGTCAGTGAGCTGATCTCTCTTTTGTGTCAGAAAGTAGCTAGCAAGATAGCCAATGTTAGCCAGTTAGCTTGGGTGATTGACTGCTGTTGTTAGGACAGAGTGCTTGGATCAACCCTTAAAGAGATGGGTGGGTCTAAAGCTTAAGAGGGTGTGAACGATGCTGAATGGGTGGAGACAAAGAAGAGCTCTTCAGTAGGTACCAAAACATTCAAAGGCCATTTTCTCAAAAGTGAGGTTACAAGTTTATCAACTTTCAAAGCAGAATTACTTTCCCATTGTTCCTCAAATGCAGTGTATGATGAACCATTTTGTTACTCTACTTTGCTACATAAGACCGAATTAAGGCTGTCGCCAACACTATACACACCAGCTACTACAGCGACTGAAATGACTGCAACACTTAACAAAGAGCTGCAGTTAGTTTCAGAATGGGTGGCAAGGAATAAGTTAGTCCTAAATATTTCTAAAACTAAATGCATTGAAACACACATAGAAACACACATAGAAACACATATATAGAAAAACATATATAGAAAAACATATTGAAACACATATATAGAAACACACACTTAGAAACACACACTTAGAAACACACACTTAGAAACACACATATAGAAACACACATAGAAACACACATAGAAAAACACACATAGAAAAACACACATAGAAACACACACACATAGAAACACACATAGAAACACACATAGAAAAACACACACATAGAAAAACATAGAAACACACACATAGAAACACACACATAGAAAAACACATATAGAAACACACATATAGAAACACACACATAGAAAAACATAGAAACACACACATAGAAAAACATAGAAACACACATATAGAAACACACACATAGAAACACATAGAAACACACATATAGAAACACATAGAAACACACACATAGAAACACACATAGAAACACAAACAGAAACCACACATAGAAACACACTAATAGAAACACACACATAGAAACACACACATAGAAACACACACATAGAAACACACACATAGAAACACACACTTAGAAACACACACTTAGAAACACACACTTAGAAACACACACTTAGAAACACACACTTAGAAACACACACTTAGAAACACACACTTAGAAACACACACTTAGAAACACACACTTAGAAACACACACATAGAAACACCAACATAGAAACACATCTATAGAAACACATATATAGAAACACACATATAGAAAAACATAGAAACACACATATAGAAACACATCTATAGAAACACATATATAGAAACACACATAGAAACACACATAGAAACACACATATATATAAAAGACATAGAAACACAAACACACATGAATCTGCAAAATGGCTGTACTTTGGCAACCAGAAACCCACTCCTTCCCCTTGTTGTCTTAAGGTGTCCATAGCAACTATTGTTTATCTGTGGATTGATTCAGACTGGCTCATACACAACTATTGTTTATCTGTGGATTGATTCAGACTGGCTCAAACACAACTATTGTTTATCTGTGGATTGATTTAGACTGGCTCATACACAACTATTGTTTATCTGTGGATTGATTTAGACTGGCTCAAACACAACTATTGTTTATCTGTGGATTGATTCAGACTGGCTCATACACAACTATTGTTTATCTGTGGATTGATTTAGACTGGCTCAAACACAACTATTGTTTATCTGTGGATTGATTTAGACTGGCTCAAACACAACTAGTGTTTATCTGTGGATTGATTCTGACAGGCTGAAACACATCTAGTGTTTATCAGTTAATGTAGACTAGGGATGTGTTTGAGTCTTTTGTCATAGAATAATGTACAACAGTGATATGTTTGAGACTTTGTTACAAGCCTTTCGCTACACCAGCAATCACATCTGCTAAACATGTGTATATCAAATTGGTTTGATTTGATGTTATCAGCCTCCTGTCAGTCTCTGTGACTCCCCCTATCCCCTAGCAGGGCTGGAGGAGTGGTTGTTGTGGTTGTTGTTGCTGGAGGTGAAGCTTGATGTTGTTGTTGCTGGAGGTTGTTGTTGTTGTTGTTGTTGCTGGAGGTAAAGGTTGATGTTGTTGGAGGTAAAGGTTGATGTTGTTGTTGTTGCTGGAGGTGAAGGTTGTTGTTGTTGTTTATGGAGGTGAAGGTTGTGTTGTTGTTGTTGTTTATGGAGGTGAAGGTTGTTGTTGTTTATGGAGGTGAAGGTTGCTGTTGTGGTTGTTGTTGTTTATGGAGGTGAAGGTTGTTGTTGTTTATGGAGGTGAAGGTTGCTGTTGTGGTTGTTGTTGTTTATGGAGGTGAAGGTTGTTGTTGTTGTTGTTGTTTATGGAGGTGAAGGTTGTTGTTGTTGTTTATGGAGGTGAAGGTTGTTGTTGTTGTTTATGGAGGTGAAGGTTGTTGTTGTTGTTTATGGAGGTGAAGGTTGTTGTTGTTGTTGTTTATGGAGGTGAAGGTTGTTGTTGTTGTTGTTGTTGTTTATGGAGGTGAAGGTTGTTGTTGTTGTTTATGGAGGTGAAGGTTGTTGTTGTTGTTTATGGAGGTGAAGGTTGTTGTTGTTGTTGTTGTTTATGGAGGTGAAGGTTGTTGTTGTTGTTGTTGTTTATGGAGGTGAAGGTTGTTGTTGTTGTTGTTGTTTATGGAGGTGAAGGTTGTTGTTTATGGAGGTGAAGGTTGTTGTTGTTTATGGAGGTGAAGGTTGTTGTTGTTTATGGAGGTGAAGGTTGTTGTTGTTTATGGAGGTGAAGGTTGCGGTTGTTGTTTATGGAGGTGAAGGTTGTTGTTGTTGTTGTTGTTTATGGAGGTGAAGGTTGTTGTTGTTGTTGTTGTTTATGGAGGTGAAGATTGTTGTTGTTTATGGAGGTGAAGGTTGTTGTTGTTTATGGAGGTGAAGGTTGTTGTTGTTGTTGTTGTTTATGGAGGTGAAGGTTGTTGTTGTTTATGGAGGTGAAGATTGTTGTTGATGGAGGTGAAGGTTGTTGTTGTTGTTGATGGAGGTGAAGGTTGTTGTTGTTGTTGATGGAGGTGAAGGTTGTTGTTGTTGTTGTTGATGGAGGTGAAGGTTGTTGTTGTTTATGGAGGTGAAGGTTGTTGTTGTTTATGGAGGTGAAGGTTGTTGTTGTTGTTGTTGTTTATGGAGGTGAAGGTTGTTGTTGTTGTTGTTTATGGAGGTGAAGGTTGTTGTTTATGGAGGTGAAGATTGTTGTTGTTTTTGTTGTTTATGGAGGTGAAGGTTGTTGTTGTTGTTTATGGAGGTGAAGGTTGTTGTTGTTGTTGTTTATGGAGGTGAAGGTTGTTGTTGTTGTTGTTTATGGAGGTGAAGGTTGTTGTTGTTGTTGTTGTTTATGGAGGTGAAGGTTGTTGTTGTTGTTGTTGTTTATGGAGGTGAAGGTTATTGTTGTTGTTGTTGTTTATGGAGGTGAAGGTTATTGTTGTTTATGGAGGTGAAGGTTGTTGTTGTTGTTGTTTATGGAGGTGAAGGTTGTTGTTGTTGTTGTTGTTTATGGAGGTGAAGGTTGTTGTTGTTGTTTATGGAGGTGAAGGTTGTTGTTGTTTATGGAGGTGAAGGTTGTTGTTGTTGAGTCATAATGTTAATACTGTTTCGCTTGTCCTCCTGCAGTTTTTTTTTATTTTATTTTTTTATTCCACCTTTATTTAACCAGGTAGGTTTTATTCCACCTTTATTTAACCAGATAGGTTATATTCCACCTTTATTTAACCAGGTAGGTTTTATTCCACCTTTATTTAACCAGGTAGGTTTTATTCCACCTTTATTTAACCAGGTAGGTTTTATTCCACCTTTATTTAACCAGGTAGGTTTTATTTCACCTTTATTTAACCAGGTAGGTTTTATTCCACCTTTATTTAACCAGGTAGGTTTTATTCCACCTTTATTTAACCAGGTAGGTTTTATTCCACCTTTATTTAACCAGGTAGGTTTTATTCCACCTTTATTTAACCAGGTAGGTTTTATTCCACCTTTATTTAACCAGGTAGGTTTTATTCCACCTTTATTTAACCAGGTAGGTTTTATTCCACCTTTATTTAACCAGGTAGGTTTTATTCCACCTTTATTTAACCAGGTAGGTTTTATTTCACCTTTATTTAACCAGGTAGGTTTTATTTCACCTTTATTTAACCAGGTAGGTTTTATTTCACCTTTATTTAACCAGGTAGGTTTTATTTCACCTTTATTTAACCAGGTAGGTTTTATTTCACCTTTATTCAACCAGGTAGGTTTTATTTCACCTTTATTTAACCAGGTAGGTCAGTTGAGAACTAGTTCTCATTTACAACTGTGACCTGGCCAAGACAAAGCAAAGCAGTGAGACAACAACACAGTTACACAGTAAACAAACATAGTCAAAAAAGTTTGACTAGTACTGTTTCTCTGTCCTCCTGCAGTTTGACTGAGTCATAATGTTAATACTGTTTCTCTGTCCTCCTGCAGTTTGACTGAGTCATAATGTTAATACTGTTTCTCTGTCCTCCTGCAGTTTGACTGAGTCATAATGTTAATACTGTTTCTCTGTCCTCCTGCAGTTTGACTGAGTCATAATGTTAATACTGTTTCTCTGTCCTCCTGCAGTTTGACTGAGTCATAATGTTAATACTGTTTCTCTGTCCTCCTGCAGTTTGACTGAGTCATAATGTTAATACTGTTTCTCTGTCCTCCTGCAGTTTGACTGAGTCATAATGTTAATACTGTTTCTCTGTCCTCCTGCAGTTTGACTGAGTCATAATGTTAATACTGTTTCTCTGTCCTCCTGCAGTTTGACTGAGTCATAATGTCAATACTGTTTCTCTGTCCTCCTGCAGTTTGACTGAGTCATAATGTTAATACTGTTTCTCTGTCCTCCTGCAGTTTGACTGAGTCATAATGTTAATACTGTTTCTCTGTCCTCCTGCAGTTTGACTGAGTCATAATGTTAATGTTATTTCGCTGTCTTCTGGTAGGTTGAGATGTCTGGTGAAGCAGCTGGAGAGAGGAGTGGATAATGTTGTCTCTGTGTTGTAATAATGGTGGAAGCCTGACCTGTTCACCTTGACGTGCTGTTTTCAACTCTCTCTCTACCACACCTGCTATTTCAACATCTAAATGTCCGGCTATGAAAAGCCAAAAGAAATTCACTCCTGATGTACTGACCAGTTGCACCCTCTACAACCACTGTGATTATTATTAGACCCTGCTGGTCAACTATGAACGTTTGAACATCTTGGAAAAAGATCTGGCCTTAATGGCCATGAATTGTTATAATCTCCACCCGGCACAGCCAGAAGAGGACTGGCCCCCCCTCAGAGCCTGGTTCCTCTCTAGGTTTCTTCCTAGGTTTTGCCTTTCTAGGGAGTTGTTCCTAGCCACCGTGCTTCTACATCTGCATTGCTTGCTGTTTGGGGTTTTAGGCTGGGTTTCTGTATAGCACTTTGTAACATCTACTGATAAATACATTTGATTGATTGAAATGGTAATATTGTCCTGTCCTCCTGTAGGTTGAGATGTCTGGTGAAGCAGCTGGAGAGAGGAGAGGTGTCTCTGGTGGACCTCAAGAAGAACCTGGAATATGCTGCCACTGTTCTGGAGTCAGTTTATATAGAGGAGACCAGGTGCACACAGAGATGTATTGTTTTACTGTATAATGACTGTCATGTGGCTCAACACAGAGATGTGTTGTGTTAGTATATACTAACTGTCATGTGGCTCAACACAGAGATGTGTTGTGTTAGTATATACTAACTGTCATGTGGCTCAACACAGAGATGTGTTGTGTTAGTATATACTAACTGTCATGTGGCTCAACACAGAGATGTGTTGTGTTAGTATATACTAACTGTCATGTGGCTCAACACAGAGATGTGTTGTGTTAGTATATACTAACTGTCATGTGGCTCAACACAGAGATGTGTTGTGTTAGTATATACTAACTGTCATGTGGCTCAACACAGAGATGTGTTGTGTTAGTATATACTAACTGTCATGTGGCTCAACACAGAGATGTGTTGTGTTAGTATATACTAACTGTCATGTGGCTCAACACAGAGATGTGTTGTGTTAGTATATACTAACTGTCATGTGGCTCAACACAGAGATGTGTTGTGTTAGTATATACTAACTGTCATGTGGCTCAACACAGAGATGTGTTGTGTTAGTATATACTAACTGTCATGTGGCTCAACACAGAGATGTGTTGTGTTAGTATATACTAACTGTCATGTGGCTCAACACAGAGATGTGTTGTGTTAGTATATACTAACTGTCATGTGGCTCAACACAGAGATGTGTTGTGTTAGTATATACTAACGGTCATGTGGCTCAACACAGAGATGTGTTGTGTTAGTATATACTAACTGTCATGTGGCTCAACACAGAGATGTGTTGTGTTAGTATATACTAACTGTCATGTGGCTCAACACAGAGATGTGTTGTGTTAGTATATACTAACTGTCATGTGGCTCAACACAGAGATGTGTTGTGTTAGTATATACTAACTGTCATGTGGCTCAACACAGAGATGTGTTGTGTTAGTATATACTAACTGTCATGTGGCTCAACACAGAGATGTGTTGTGTTAGTATATACTAACGGTCATGTGGCTCAACACAGAGATGTGTTGTGTTAGTATATACTAACTGTCATGTGGCTCAACACAGAGATGTGTTGTGTTAGTATATACTAACTGTCATGTGGCTCAACACAGAGATGTGTTGTGTTAGTATATACTAACTGTCATGTGGCTCAACACAGAGATGTGTTGTGTTAGTATATACTAACTGTCATGTGGCTCAACACAGAGATGTGTTGTGTTAGTATATACTAACTGTCATGTGGCTCAACACAGAGATGTGTTGTGTTAGTATATACTAACTGTCATGTGGCTCAACACAGAGATGTGTTGTGTTAGTATATACTAACTGTCATGTGGCTCAACACAGAGATGTGTTGTGTTAGTATATACTAACTGTCATGTGGCTCAACACAGAGATGTGTTGTGTTAGTATATACTAACTGTCATGTGGCTCAACACAGAGATGTGTTGTGTTAGTATATACTAACTGTCATGTGGCTCAACACAGAGATGTGTTGTGTTAGTATATACTAACTGTCATGTGGCTCAACACAGAGATGTGTTGTGTTAGTATATACTAACTGTCATGTGGCTCAACACAGAGATGTGTTGTGTTAGTATATACTAACGGTCATGTGGCTCAACACAGAGATGTGTTGTGTTAGTATATACTAACTGTCATGTGGCTCAACACAGAGATGTGTTGTGTTAGTATATACTAACTGTCATGTGGCTCAACACAGAGATGTGTTGTGTTAGTATATACTAACTGTCATGTGGCTCAACACAGAGATGTGTTGTGTTAGTATATACTAACTGTCATGTGGCTCAACACAGAGATGTGTTGTGTTAGTATATACTAACTGTCATGTGGCTCAACACAGAGATGTGTTGTGTTAGTATATACTAACTGTCATGTGGCTCAACACAGAGATGTGTTGTGTTAGTATATACTAACTGTCATGTGGCTCAACACAGAGATGTGTTGTGTTAGTATATACTAACGGTCATGTGGCTCAACACAGAGATGTGTTGTGTTAGTATATACTAACTGTCATGTGGCTCAACACAGAGATGTGTTGTGTTAGTATATACTAACTGTCATGTGGCTCAACACAGAGATGTGTTGTGTTAGTATATACTAACTGTCATGTGGCTCAACACAGAGATGTGTTGTGTTAGTATATACTAACTGTCATGTGGCTCAACACAGAGATGTGTTGTGTTAGTATATACTAACTGTCATGTGGCTCAACACAGAGATGTGTTGTGTTAGTATATACTAACTGTCATGTGGCTCAACACAGAGATGTGTTGTGTTAGTATATACTAACTGTCATGTGGCTCAACACAGAGATGTGTTGTGTTAGTATATACTAACTGTGACATGGCTCATCATCTTTTTTATAACTATATATAATAACGGTAACGTGTCTCAACACAGTGAGATAGATATTTTGCATTACTGTATAATAACTGTCACATGGCTCAACACAGAGATATTTTATTTTACTGTGACATGGCGCATCATATATATATTTTTTTTTATACACACTGGGGGCCAAAAGTTTGGAATATTTCTCATTCAAGGGTTTTTCTTTATTTGCACTATTTCTTACATTGTAGAATAAAAGTGAAGACATCAAAACTATGACATAACACATATGGAATCATGTAGTAACCAGAAAATACCTTTGCCTTGATTCTCTCAACCAGCTTCACCTGGAATGCTTTTCCATCAGTCTTGAAGGTGTTCCCACATACAGTTGAAGTCAGAAGTTTACATACACCTTAGCCAAATACATTAAACTCAGTTTTTCACAATTCCTGACATTTAATCCTAGTAAAAGTCCCTGTCTTAGGTCAGTTAGGATCACCACTTTATTTTAAGAATGTGAAATGTCAGAATAACAGTAAAGATAATTATTTATTTCAGCTTTTATTTCTTTCATCACATTCCCAGTGGGTCAGAAGTTTACATACACTCAATTAGTATTTGGTAGCATTGCCTTTAAATTGTTTAACTTGGGTCAAACGTTTCAGGTAGCCTTCCACAAGCTTCCTACAATAAGTTGGGTGAATTTTGGCCCATTCCTCCTGACAGAACTGGTGTAACTGAGTCAGGTTTGAATGGCCTCCTTGCTCGCACACGCTTTTTCAGTTCTGCCCACAAATGTTCTATAGGAATGTACAAACAATATATACTTGCGTACTATTGTTTGTACAGATGAACGTGGTACCTTCAGGAGTTTGAAAATTGCTCCCAAGGATGAACCAAACTTGTGGAGGTACAATTTATTTTCTGAGGTCTTGGCTGATTTCTTTTGATTTTCCCATGATGTCGAGCAAAGAGGCACTGAGTTTGAAGGTAGGCCTTGAAATACATCCACAGGTACACCTCCAATTGACTCAAATTATGTCAATTGGCCTATCAGAAGCTTCTAAAGCCATGACATCATTTTCTGGAATTTTCCAAGCTGTTTAAAGGCACAGTCAACTTAGTGTATGTAAAACCCACTGGAATTGTGATATAGTGAATTGTAAGTGAAATAATCTGTCTGTAAACAATTATTGGAAGAATTACTTGTGTCCTGCACAAAGTAGATAACTATAGTTTGTTAACATGAAATCTGTGGAGTGTTTGAAACATGAGTTTTAATGACTTCAACCTAAGTGTATGTAAACTTCTGACTTCAACTGTTTGCTGAGCACTTGATGGTTGCTTTTCCTTCACTGCGGTCCGACTCATCCCAAACCATCTACATTTGGTTGAGGTTGGAACCAAAACCCTCAAATTTGGACTCCAGACCAAAGGACAGATTTCCACCGGTCTAATGTCCATTGTTCATGTTTCTTGGCCCAAGCAAGTCTCTTCTTCTTATTGATGTCCTTTAGTAGTGATTTCTTTACAGCAATTCAACCATGAAGGCCTGATTCACACAGTCTCCTCTGAACAGTTGATGTTGAGATGTGTCTGTTACTTATTTACTTATTTATTTGGGCTGCAATCTGAGGCTGGTAACTCTAATGAACTTATCCTCTGCAGCAGAGGTATTTCTGGGTCTTCCATTCCTGTGGCGGTCCTCATGAAGCTGGTTGAGAGAATGCCATGAGTGTGCAAAGTTGTCATCAAGGCAAAGGGTGGCTACTTTAAAGAATCTCAAATATAAAATATATTTTGATTTGTTTAACACGTTTTTGGTTACTACATGATTCCATATGTGTTATGTCATAGTTTTGATGTCTTCACTTTTATTCTACAATGTAGAAAATAGTACAAATAAAGAAAAACCCTTGAATGAGAAATATTCCAAACTTGTGGGGGAGAAGAATATTGAGTAAATTTCAAGCATTAATAGGCAATAATAAGCTACTTAAAAAAATACTAAATGATTCCCATGATTCCAGGGCGATTGCCAACCGCCTTTAAAAAACAAGAAGAAGACGTTGCTAATTTTAGCCGCCAATAAATAAAAAGCTGGAAAGCAAATAATAGACTGGACTACTAAATTAGGTTGTTATAACAATGGATCGCTTTGTAACAAAAAGGCCTCGAGCTCTGAACTCCTTCCACCTCGTCCGAGGCCACAAACGATAGTGTCACGGCTCCACCTGCTCCAGAGGCACCTGCCCCATCTGGAAAGGGGAAGCGTAAGAGAGAGATGTCCCGAAAATATTCAGAAACCTACCTAAAGTTTGGATTTACCTTCAAAGAAAGCGAAGGAATTGAATTGCCGATGTGTGTTATTTGTGCAGCAACACTCTCAAATGAAGGCTGCAGTCACTCCAAGGCCAACAGACAATGATGAGGAAATCAGCGAAAGTTGGAGAGCTCGCTTTGAAAGCCTCCTATCAAGTTAGTAAATCGCTCAATGTAAAAAAACGTATACAATTGCGGAATATTTGATATTGCCCGCAGCCAGTGATCTGTGCAAGACCATGTTTGGTAATGATGAATATGCCCAAACACTGATGACTATCCCGTTATCAGACACAACGATTGCTCGTTAAGTTTGTGAAATGGCATCTGATGTGAGGGAGCAGTTCATTGAGAAGCTGAAATCGGCGGAAGCCTTTTCATTACAGTTGGATGAGTCTGTGGACGTGTCCAAAGACGCACAGCTCTGGGGATTTGTGCGTTTTGTTGACCAAAACGAAATGTGTGAGGAGTTTTTGTTTTGTAAGAAGCTCCCTGAACGCACAACAAGCTCTGAAATTTTGAAATTGATTGATTACTTTTTCAGAGCAAATGAGAGAAGCTGGGCAAAGTGTTGTGGTGTGTACTGACGGTGTGTACTGACGGTGCGTACTGACGGTGCGCGCGCTATGACTGGTCAGAAAAGTGGACTGATGGCGATTATCAAACAAGTCGTCCCAAAAGTTATGTGGATTCACTGCATGTTACACAGAGAATCTCTCGCTACCAAAGAAATGAGTGCTGACTTTGCTCACGTTATGGACACTGTTGTGAAGACTGTCAATGTGGTGAAGAAGAGTGCCTTGAAAACGCGCCTCTTTGCTGCGCTCTGCGACGCTACGGAAGAGGGTCACGATGCGCTCCTGTACCATTCCGAGATCAGATGGCTTTCTCGTGGATCAGTATTGGCCCGTGTGTTGGAGTTACGCACAGCTATTCACAAGTTTCTAGCTGGCCAAAACCGTGCGGAGCTGGCTGCACATTTCAATGACAATGTCTGGCTCACTAAACTGCCATATCTTGTGGATATTTTCTCAGAGTTGAACAAACTGAACAGTTCCATGCAGGGCCGTAATCCACATGCCATTCAGCTGTATGACAAGATGGAAAGCTTTCTGAAGAAAACAACAAGATGGAGAGAACGAATCAGGGAAGGTACCTTTTCTATGCTTCCATCAGTGGAGGAGTTGGCTGATTCTGCAGTGCTTTCGCCTGATGTGAAACACGCAATTATTGGCCACTTGGAGGCACTCGAAAGTCAATTTGGAAAGTACTTTTCTGAGGCTGAGTCCTGGAGAAGGGACAAGATATGGATACAGTTTCCATTCAAAGACAAAGCATATGACAGCTCAAACTTGACAGCCTCTGAGGAAGATCAGCTGATAGAGCTGTCCACAGACATATGAGTCAAGGTGTGATATTGCGAGGGGTGAAAGTGAGTGATGAGGTCGAAAGATTAAAAGAGATGAATGGTTTTGACGATTAACATTTAACATTTAATATAACGACAGCATCACATAGACATAGGATCTATACCAAACCATCTGACTGACTGAAACCCCCTGGGTGGATCTATACCAAACCATCTGACTGACTGAAACCCCCTGGATGGATCTATACCAAACCATCTGACTGACTGAAAGCCCCTGGATGGATGTATCTCCATATCATCTGACTGACTGAAACCCCCTGGATAGATGTATCTCCATATCATCTGACTGACTGAAACCCCCTGGATAGATGTATCTCCATATCATCTGACTGACTGAAACCCCCTGGATAGATGTATCTCCATATCATCTGACTGACTGAAACCCCCTGGATAGATGTATCTCCATATCATCTGACTGACTGAAACCCCCTGGATAGATGTATCTCCATATCATCTGACTGACTGAAACCCCCTGGATAGATGTATCTCCATATCATCTGACTGACTGAAACCCCCTGGATAGATGTATCTCCATATCATCTGACTGACTGAAAAGTAAAAGTTATTAAAAGTAAAAGTGTAATAAAAAACGGCAACCACCTTTCACCCTCCCCTCTCTCTCCTTCCAGGCGATTGGTCGATACAGAGGATGAGCTAAGTGATATCCAATCAGAGTCTGTGCCTTCAGAGGTGCGTGATTGGTTGGCGTTTACATTCACCCGTCAGATGGGTTTGATGCTGCGGCGGACAGAGGAGAAACCCCGCTTCAGGGGCATCGTACATGCTGTACAGGCCGGTATCTATGTGGAGAGGTACACACACACAGGTCATCATGTTCATACTGTATATACAGGCCGGTATCTATGTAGAGTTCATACTGTATATACAGGCCGGTATCTATGTAGAGTTCATACTGTATATACAGGCCGGTATCTATGTAGAGTTCATACTGTATATACAGGCCGGTATCTATGTAGAGTTCATACTGTATATACAGGCCGGTATCTATGTAGAGTTCATACTGTATATACAGGCCGGTATCTATGTAGAGTTCATACTGTATATACAGGCCGGTATCTATGTAGAGTTCATACTGTATATACAGGCCGGTATCTATGTAGAGTTCATACTGTATATACAGGCCGGTATCTATGTAGAGTTCATACTGTATGTACAGGCCGGTATCTATGTAGAGTTCATACTGTATGTACAGGCCGGTATCTATGTAGAGTTCATACTGTATATACAGGCCGGTATCTATGTAGAGTTCATACTGTATATACAGGCCGGTATCTATGTAGAGTTCATACTGTATATACAGGCCGGTATCTATGTAGAGTTCATACTGTATATACAGGCCGGTATCTATGTAGAGTTCATACTGTATATACAGGCCGGTATCTATGTAGAGTTCATACTGTATATACAGGCCGGTATCTATGTAGAGTTCATACTGTATATACAGGCCGGTATCTATGTAGAGTTCATACTGTATATACAGGCCGGTATCTATGTAGAGTTCATACTGTATATACAGGCCGGTATCTATGTAGAGTTCATACTGTATATACAGGCCGGTATCTATGTAGAGTTCATACTGTATTTACAGGCCGGTATCTATGTAGAGTTCATACTGTATATACAGGCCGGTATCTATGTAGAGTTCATACTGTATATACAGGCCGGTATCTATGTAGAGTTCATACTGTATATACTGTATCCATGTAAAGAGGCTGTAATCTGTTCTTTCTAGTCGATGACTAAAGGTGTTTAAGGTGTGTGTGTGTGTGTGTGTGTGTGTGTTGATGTGTTTACCTCCCTCTCCCAGGATGTACAGACGTACCTCTAACATGGTGGGACTCAACTACCCTCCTACTGTTATATCAGTACTGAAGGTAACATACAAATACACAAGTGCAGAATATTAAACATGGTCTATAAGAGAAATAAACTTGTCTTAAAAACAAACAAACAAACCACTCTGTCCTTCTGTCTCCTCCCAACACCTTACCATCAATATGTTGTTGTATGTCTGTCCTTC
>CM042383.1:520000-625000 GCA_023634145.1 Thymallus thymallus
AATGTTATACTGGCTGTGAGACTAATATAACAGAGTATAATGTTATACTGGCTGTGAGACTAATATAACAGAGTATAATGTTATACTGGCTGTGAGACTAATATAACAGAGTATAATGTTATACTGGCTGTGAGACTAATATAACAGAGTATAATGTTATACTGGCTGTGAGACTAATATAACAGAGTATAATGTTATACTGACTGTGAGACTAATATAACAGAGTATAATGTTATACTGACTGTGAGACTAATATAACAGAGTATAATGTTATACTGGCTGTGAGACTAATATAACAGAGTATAATGTTATACTGGCTGTGAGACTAATATAACAGAGTATAATGTTATACTGGCTGTGAGACTAATATAACAGAGAATAATGTTATACTGGCTGTGAGACTAATATAACAGAGTATAATGTTATACTGACTGTGAGACTAATATAACAGAGTATAATGTTATACTGGCTGTGAGACTAATATAACAGAGTATAATGTTATACTGGCTGTGAGACTAATATAACAGAGTATAATGTTATACTGGCTGTGAGACTAATAAAACAGAGTATAATGTTATACTGGCTGTGAGACTAATATAACAGAGTATAATGTTATACTGGCTGTGAGACTAATAAAACAGAGTATAATGTTATACTGGCTGTGAGACTAATATAACAGAGTATAATGTTATACTGGCTGTGAGACTAATAAAACAGAGTATAATGTTATACTGGCTGTGAGACTAATATAACAGAGTATAATGTTATACTGGCTGTGAGACTAATAAAACAGAGTATAATGTTATACTGGCTGTGAGACTAATATAACAGAGTATAATGTTATACTGGCTGTGAGACTAATATAACAGAGTATAATGTTATACTGGCTGTGACTGCTCTCACATTAATAATTTCCCTTTCCTCTCTTTCTATTCTGGTCTGTTTACTCCATCTCTCTTTCTACGGTTTCCGTCTGACACAGCATTGGTTGACCGAGCTAGAGATCTTTGCTATGATCTTTGCAGCAGCGGTTCACGACTACGAACACACTGGAACCACCAACAACTTCCACATCCAGACCAGGTAATAGATGACTGATCTAACAGATCCAGACCATGGAATAGATGACTGATAGAATATGTCCAGACCAGGTAATAGATGACTGATCTAACAGATCCAGACCAGGGAATAGATTACTGATATAATATGTCCAGACCAGGTAATAGATGACTGATCTAACAGATCCAGACCAGGGAATAGATGACTGATATAACATGTCCAGACCAGGTAATAGATGACTGATATAACATGTCCAGACCAGGTAATAGATGACTGATTTAACATGTCCAGACCAGGTAATATATGACTGATTTAACATGTCCAGACCAGGTAATAGATGACTGATTTAACATGTCCAGACCAGGTAATAGATGACTGATATAACAGATCCAGAACAGGTAATATATGACTGATCAAACAGATCCAGACCAGTTAATAGTTGACTGATCTAACAGATTCAGACCAGGTAATAGATGACTGATATAACAGATCCAGAACAGGTAAAAATGACTGATCAAACAGATCCAGACCAGGTAATACATGACTGATCTAACAGATCCATTCCAGGTCTGAGTCAGTCCCTGATTAGAAGGAGAGGATAAAGAAAGATAGATAGATAGATAGATAGATAGATAGATAGATAGATAGATAGATAGATAGATAGATAGATAGATAGATAGATAGATAGATAGATAGATAGATAGATAGATAGATAGATAGATAGATAGATAGATAGATAGATGATACAAATGTTGCAAGTTGATATAGATAAATAAGGAGTATTTGCATGGTTAACTATACTATACAGGTCAATGGCAGAGAAATACTTCAGTAGCTTAAAGTGCGTATGATATAAGTGAGCGTAATAATAGTTTACTTAATATACAGTCTGGTTAAATGAACAGGTAAGTTAATATTTGCATGGTTACATTAACTGTACAGGTAAATGACAGGAAGAGATACTTAAATAGCTAAATGTGTGTATGATATAATTTAGGGTAATAATACTAATTCCCATGAAATACAGTCCTTAGTACGCAGGGTTTCATTACAGATAAATGCAAGTATTGCACATTTCGATATACTAAAAGCAATGAAAAAAGATACAACTGACAGGATACTAATATGCATTCTACAGACTGGTAGAAGGTATGCAGTAGTTTACTGCACACGTTGAAGGACCTGAGCCTCCTCAGAAAGTAGAGTCGGCTCTGGCCCTTTTTGTACAGGGCCCCGGTGTTACCAGCCCATTCCAGCCTGTTGTCCATATGGACTCCCAGGAACTTGTATGACCCAACCATTTCCACATCCATCCCCTGTATAGGGACTGCAGTCAGTTGTGCCTTGGTTCTCCTGAAGTCTACAACCATCTCCTTTGTTTTGCTGATGTTGAGCTGAAGGTGGTTCTGCTCACACCACAACACAAAGTCACTGATTGTGCTCCTGTACTCCTCCTCCTGCTGCCCACCCCTGATGCACCCTACAATTGCGGTGTCATCCGAGAACTTCTGTAGGTGGCATGTTACAGAGTTAAATCTGAAGTCTGAGGTGTAGTGGGTGAACAGGAAGGGGGACAGGACCGTTCCCTGGGGGCCCCTGTGTTGCTAACTGCCCGTTCTGACACACAGCTCTGTAGCTGCACAAAATGTGGCCTACCGGTCAGGTAGTCCGTGACCCAGGAGACCAAGGGTGCTTCCACTTTCATCCTCTTCATCTTCTCACCCAGTAGCAGGGGCTGAATGGTGTTGAAGGCACTGGAGAAGTCAAAAAACATAACCCTCACAGTGCAACCTGCGTTGTCCTGGTGAGAGTAGGCCCTCTGCAGAAGGTAGATGATTGCATCATCCACCCTGATGTTGCGCTGGTATGCAAACTGCAGGGGGTCCAGTGATGAACACACCAGGGGTCTGAGGTGAGCGAGGACTAACCTTTCCAGGGTCTTCATGATGTGGGATGTTAGCGCTACATGTCTGAAGTCATTCAGGACAGTGGGGTGTGCCTTCTTGGGCACTGGGACGAGGCAGGATGTTTTCCACAGCACAGGGACCCTTTCCAGGCTAAGGCTAAGCTTGAAAAGACGTTGGAGTATTCTACACAGTTGGTCAGCACAGACCCTAAGCACCCTTGGGCTGATGCCATCAGGGCCCGTCGCTTTCCACTGATGTATTCTCTCCAGCTCTCTCTTCACTTGGTTGGTGGTGAAAGCCAGCCCAGGTGGGGAGGTGGGGGGAAGGGGGGTGTTGAGGATCAGTCCAGAGGTGGGGTGCAGGGGCGGAGGTGGGGAGGGGGTCGCTGATTGTCTCAACAGAGGTGTTGTGAGCAAAGTGGGGTTGTGACAGCCATGAGGGTGTGTGGTCTGGGGAGCTGGAGGGGAGGTGGACAGAGCTAATATCGTACCTGTTAAAAAATTGGTTCAGCTCATTGGCTCTGTCCTGGGTCCCCTCAGTCTGCCCACTGTTTGACTTTTTGAAGCCAGTGATATTTCTCATACCCTTCCACACCTCTCTCACCTGGCTCTGCCTAAGCTTGTCCTCCATCTTCTCCTTATACCCTCTCTCCCCTCAGCAATCCGCAACTTCAGCTCCCTCTGGACGCATTTCAATTTGTCCTTGTCCCCCTCCTTGAAGGCCCTCTTCTTCTCATTCAGCAGGGCCTTCAGGTCGCTGGTGACCCAGGGTTTATTGTTTGGGAAACAGCGTACCTTCCTGGTGGGTACAGTGTTGTCTACACAAAAATGTATATAGTCCGTTATGCAGTCAGTAAGTCCATCGATGTCCTCCCCATGAGGCTCACAGAGCACATCCCAGTCTGTTGTTTCAAAGCAGTCTTGTACCATACCTGCTGTTGGACCAAGGGCCTGTAGAGTGGGGTGAGATGGACAAGGTTGTGATCCGATCTACCGAGGGGAGGGAGTGCAGTGGAGTTGTATGCATCCTTCACATTAGCATATAACAAGTCCAGAGTTTTATTATTCCTGGTTGGGCACTTCACAAACTGTTTGAACGTGGGCAGCATTGAAGAGAGAGATGCATGGTTAAAATCCCACAAAATGGCAAAGAAAGCACTGGGATGCGTTGTCTGTAACCTGGTGATAGCAGAGTGGATGATGTCACACGCTGTGTTTGGGCGGGATTTAAACATTAACAGCATCGGCCGCTGTGAATTCCCTCGACAAATAGTAGGGTCTCAGGCTAACGGCTAACAGCTCAATGTCCGGGCTACAAAACTCTTCCTTAACAGTAATCGGTTTCGGATTACACCATCTGTCGTTAACTAATAAAGCCAGCCCCCCTCCCTTACTCTTACCAGAAGAAACGCTATCCCTGTCTGCTCTGATGGTCTGGAAACCGCCGATAGTTACGTTCTCTATGGGGATGTTATCATTCAGCCATGTTTCAGAAAAACACAATAGGCTCGCTTCCCGGTATTCTCTTTGTCCACGGACCAGACCCTCAAGCTCATCCACCTTGTTATGTAGCGATCTCACGCTGCCCATAATGATAGATGGTATAGCCGGCTTGTATTTCCTCAGTTTACACTTCAATCCCGCCCTGCGTCCACGCCATCACCTTTTCAACTTGTTCCAGAATAACTAACTTTTCCCTGGGGTGCAATAGAACTGAGTGTGCTAAATCCAGGAGCTGGGCTCGGTTGTAAATAATTGAGGACTCGTGTGAACTGCGCTGAGAAAAATAAATAGTGCCTCAGTGTTAAAAAGGGCAGCTAAATCCTTCGTAAATCAGTAGCACTCCATAATCCTGAACTATTATAGTTCAACTGTTGCAAAAAAAACTGACGAAAAACTGAAGAAAAACATATTAAAACAACAATTAACGCATTATCAATGGGAGCTGCTTAACAGGCGACCAGCAGGGCGGCGCCAATCTTGAAAAGCGCGGCGCCAATCTTGTAAAGCACACAGAGTTAAGTAGAATACTAATTCAGTGTCTCAATGGGAAAAAATATGTTAGCTGACACTTTGAGCATGTCTCCAGATCAGACACAGCGATCCTGTACAATGACCGGTCTGTCCTAGAGAGCCACCATGTCAGCGCTGCATACCAACTCCTACAGGAAGATGCTGAGATGAACATACTATACAACCTGTCTAAAGACGACTGGAGGTGAGACATTCATAAAATGTAAGAACATGTATTAGGAGTGTAATAACATGTAATAGGAGTAATAGGAGTAATAGAGTGTAATAACATGTAGAATTAGTAATATTAGTGTAATAGCATGTAGTGGGAGTAAAAGGAGTGTATCACCATGTAATAGGAGTATAATAAGATGTAATAACATGTAATAAAATGTAATAGGAGTGTAATAGCATGTAGTAGGAGTAAAAGGAGTGTATCACCATGTAATAGGAGTATAATAACATGTAATAGGAGTGTAATAGCATGTAGTAGGAGTAAAAGGAGTGTATCACCATGTAATAGGAGTGTAATAAGATGTAATAAGATGTAATAACATGTAATTGGAGTGTAATAACATGTAATATAAGTAATTGGAGTGTAATAACATGTAATAACGTGTAACAACATGTCATCGGAGTGTAATAACATTTTTCAGGTTTTGTTAGTTGTAAAGGTTCCTCATGGTAGACATCATTCAATTAAATTATTACTTGCAGGTTCCTTCTTGACAATGTCTATATGTCTGCCCAGAGAGCTGAGGGGCCTGGTAGTACAGGTGGTTCTGGCTAAAGACATGTCCTGCACCTCTATCTAACCCAAACCTACCTGTCTGTCTGTCTGTCTGTCTGTCTGTCTGTAGAGAGCTGAGGGGCCTGGTAGTACAGATGGTTCTGGCTACAGACATGTCATGTCACTTCCAGCAGGTCAAACATATGAAGAATTTTCTCCAGCAACCAGAGGGGTGAGACTTAACAGCCTCCCACTCCTCTATATCTCTGTATCTCCTCCCTCGTTCATGTTCTCTCCTCTGTCACCACTGTCCTGATCCTCCATTAGTTGCTGTAACCTTCAGTAGTGACTAGTGATCAGTCAACATTGTGTGTGGGTCTGAATGGGTCTCTAGCTGCCATTGCAACGAGATCAAGAAGATACATTTATGGAACTTATTCACCTTGAACACACACACACACACACACACACACACACACACACACAATTTCCATGATTTCCATTTATAAATAATTGGGTGTTTGGATTAGCAATTTCATTTTGATCTATCAAATAACTGATGGACACAGTAATATTTCAGTAGTGAAATGAGGTTTATTGGATTAACAGAAAATGTGCAATATGCATCAAAACAAAATTAGACAGGTGCATAAATTTGGGCCCCAACAGAAAAATCACATCAATATTTAGTAGAGCCTCCTTTTGCTAAAATAACAGCCTCTAGACGCTTCCTATAGCCTCTAATGAGTGTCTGGATTCTGGATGAAGGTATTTTGGACCATTCCTCCTTACAAAACATCTCCAGTTCAGTTAGGTTTGATGGTTGCGGAGCATGGACAGCCCGCTTCATATCATCCCACAGATTCTCAATGATATTCAGGTCTGGGGACTGGGATGGCCATTCCAGAACATTGTACTTGTTCCTCTGCATAAATGCCCGGGTAGATTTTGAGCAGTGTTTTGGGTCGTTGTCTTGTTGAAATATCCAGCCCCGGCGTAACTTCAACTTTGTGACTGATTCTTCAACATTATTCCCAAGAATCTGCTGATATTGAGTGGAATCCATGCGACCCTCAACTTTAACAAGATTCCCAGAACCGGCACTGGCCACACAGCCCCACAGCATGATGGAACCCCCACCAAATTTTACTGTGGGTAGCAAGTGTTTTTCTTGGAACGCTGTGTTCTTTTGCCGCCATGCATAACGCCCCTTGTTATGACCAAATAACTCAATCTTTGTTTCATCAGTCCACAGCACCTTATTCCAAAATGAAGCTGGCTTGTCCAAATGTGCGTTTGTGGCGTGTGTGGTATAAAAGGCTTCTTCCGCATCACTCTCCCGTACAGCTTCTCCTTGTGAAAAGTGCGCTGAATTGTTGAACGATGCACAGTGACACCATCTGCAGCAAGATGATGTTGTAGGTCTTTGGAGGTGGTCTGTGGGCTGTTTTTGACCATTCTCACCATCCTTCGCCTTTGCCTCTCCAATATTTTACTTGGCCTGCCACTTCTGGCCTTAACAAGAACTGTGCCTGTGTTCTTCCATTTCCTCACTATGTTCCTCACAGTGGACACTGACAGCTTACATCTCTGCAATAGCTTTTTGTAGCCTTCCCATAAACCATAATGTTGAACTATCTTTATTTTCAGGTCATTTGAGAGTTGTTTTGAGGCCCCCATGTTGCCACTCTTCAGAGGAGAGTCAAAGAGAACAACAACTTGCAATTGGCCACCTTAAATACCTTTTCTCATGATTGGATGCACTTGTCTATGAAGTTCAAGGCTTAATGAGCTCACCAAACCAATTGTGTGTTCCAATTAATCAGTGCTAAGTAGTTACAGGTATCCAAATCAACAGAATGACAAGGGTGCCCAAATTTTTGCATAGCCTATTTTTCACATCTGATTTAATTTCATACAACTTAATATTGCTACACTAAAAATCTTTGTCTGGACAATACCCCAGTACTCAGCTTTTATTAGAAAATGAATGGCATGCCACTGTGATCATTTTCTGTGACGACAGAGTAAATTATTATGCAGCCTCAGAGGGGGGCCCAAACTTTTGCATACGACTGTATATCTCTGTGTCTCCTACTGCAGGATTGAGCCCTCTCTGCTGCTAACTATTTAACTGTGTGTGTGTGTGTGTGTGTGTGTGTGTTCCCACCAGGATTGATAAACCCAAAGCCATGTCTATGCTGCTCCATACAGCTGATATCAGCCACCCAGCTAAGAAATGGGACCTGCACCACCGCTGGACAGCATCGCTTCTGGAAGAGTTCTTTAGACAGGTAACCTTTCACCTCTAACCCTCTAACTTTTTATGTAAAATGTCAAACCAGGACAAACTCTGCAAGGCAGCAACAGCGGAGCGCTGTGCTTCCAACAACATGGCAGTGCTGTGTTGACAGGATTTATAGTGTTGTAGTTTATTATGCTGTGTTGACAGGACTTGTAGGGTTGTAGTTTATTATGCTGTGTTGACAGGACTTATAAGGTTGTAGTTTATTATGCTGTGTTGACAGGATTTATAGTGTTGTAGTTTATTATGCTGTGTTGACAGGATTTATAGTGTTGTAGTTTATTATGCTGTGTTGACAGGACATATAGTGTTGTAGTTTATTATGCTGTGTTGACAGGACTTATAGTGTTGTAGTTTATTATGCTGTGTTGACAGGATTTATAGGGTTGTAGTTTATTATGCTGTGTTGACAGGACTTATAGGGTTGTAGTTTATTATGCTGTGTTGACAGGACTTATAGTGTTGTAGTTTATTATGCTGTGTTGACAGGATTTATAGGGTTGTAGTTTATTATGCTGTGTTGACAGGACTTATAGGGTTGTAGTTTATTATGCTGTGTTGACAGGACTTATAGGGTTGTAGTTTATTGTGCTGTGTTGACAGGATTTATAGGGTTGTAGTTTATTATGCTGTGTTGACAGGACTTATAGGGTTGTAGTTTATTATGCTGTGTTGACAGGACTTATAGTGTTGTAGTTTATTATGCTGTGTTGACAGGACTTATAAGGTTGTAGTTTATTATGCTGTGTTGACAGGACTTATAGTGTTGTAGTTTATTATGCTGTGTTGACAGGATTTATAGTGTTGTAGTTTATTATGCTGTGTTGACAGGACTTATAGTGTTGTAGTTTATTATGCTGTGTTGACAGGACTTATAGTGTTGTAGTTTATTATGCTGTGTTGACAGGACTTATAGGGTTGTAGTTTATTGTGCTGTGTTGACAGGACTTATAGTGTTGTAGTTTATTATGCTGTGTTGACAGGATTTATAGGGTTGTAGTTTATTATGCTGTGTTGACAGGACTTATAGGGTTGTAGTTTATTATGCTGTGTTGACAGGACTTATAGGGTTGTAGTTTATTGTGCTGTGTTGACAGGATTTATAGGGTTGTAGTTTATTATGCTGTGTTGACAGGACTTATAGGGTTGTAGTTTATTATGCTGTGTTGACAGGACTTATAGTGTTGTAGTTTATTATGCTGTGTTGACAGGATTTATAGTGTTGTAGTTTATTATGCTGTGTTGACAGGACTTATAGTGTTGTAGTTTATTATGCTGTGTTGACAGGACTTATAGTGTTGTAGTTTATTATGCTGTGTTGACAGGACTTATAGGGTTGTAGTTTATTGTGCTGTGTTGACAGGACTTATAGTGTTGTAGTTTATTATGCTGTGTTGACAGGATTTATAGGGTTGTAGTTTATTGTGCTGTGTTGACAGGACTTATAGTGTTGTAGTTTATTATGCTGTGTTGACAGGACTTATAGTGTTGTAGTTTATTATGCTGTGTTGACAGGATTTATAGGGTTGTAGTTTATTGTGCTGTGTTGACAGGACTTATAGGGTTGTAGTTTATTATGCTGTGTTGACAGGACTTATAGGGTTGTAGTTTATTGTGCTGTGTTGACAGGATTTATAGGGTTGTAGTTTATTATGCTGTGTTGACAGGACTTATAGGGTTGTAGTTTATTATGCTGTGTTGACAGGACTTATAGTGTTGTAGTTTATTATGCTGTGTTGACAGGACTTATAAGGTTGTAGTTTATTATGCTGTGTTGACAGGACTTATAGTGTTGTAGTTTATTATGCTGTGTTGACAGGACTTATAGGGTTGTAGTTTATTGTGCTGTGTTGACAGGATTTATAGGGTTGTAGTTTATTATGCTGTGTTGACAGGACTTATAGGGTTGTAGTTTATTATGCTGTGTTGACAGGACTTATAGTGTTGTAGTTTATTATGCTGTGTTGACAGGATTTATAGTGTTGTAGTTTATTATGCTGTGTTGACAGGACTTATAGTGTTGTAGTTTATTATGCTGTGTTGACAGGACTTATAGTGTTGTAGTTTATTATGCTGTGTTGACAAGACTTATAGGGTTGTAGTTTATTGTGCTGTGTTGACAGGACTTATAGTGTTGTAGTTTATTATGCTGTGTTGACAGGATTTATAGGGTTGTAGTTTATTGTGCTGTGTTGACAGGACTTGTAGGGTTGTAGTTTATTATGCTGTGTTGACAGGACTTATAGGGTTGTAGTTTATTATGCTGTGTTGACAGGATTTATAGGGTTGTAGTTTATTATGCTGTGTTGACAGGTCTTATAGTGTTGTAGTTTATTATGCTGTGTTGACAGGATTTATAGGGTTGTAGTTTATTATGCTGTGTTGACAGGATTTATAATGAAAAAAAATATAAACCCAATATGCAACAATTTCAATGATTTGACTGATTGGTTTGCCTATTGTGCTCTGCTCTATGGGACTCCTAATCACGGCCGGATGTGATACAGCCTGGATTTGTGGAGGGGATTTATACTACTATCTGTACTTACTGGTGGGGACTGTGGAGGGGATTTATACTAGTAACTGTACTTACTGGTGGGGACTGTGGAGGGGATTTATACTAGTAACTGTACTTACTGGTGGGGACTGTGGAGGGGATTTATACTAGTAACTGTACTTACTGGTGGGGACTGTGGAGGGGATTTATACTAGTAACTGTACTTACTGGTGGGGACTGTGGAGGGGATTTATACTAGTAACTGTACTTACTGGTGGGGACTGTGGAGGGGATTTATACTAGTAACTGTACTTACTGGTGGGGACTGTGGAGGGGATTTATACTAGTAACTGTACTTACTGGTGGGGACTGTGGAGGGGATTTATACTACTAACTGTACTTACTGGTGGGGACTGTGGAGGGGATTTATACTAGTAACTGTACTTACTGGTGGGGACTGTGGAGGGGATTTATACTAGTAACTGTACTTACTGGTGGGGACTGTGGAGGGGATTTATACTAGTAACTGTACTTACTGGTGGGGACTGTGGAGGGGATTTATACTAGTAACTGTACTTACTGGTGGGGACTGTGGAGGGGATTTATACTACTATCTGTACTTACTGGTGGGGACTGTGGAGGGGATTTATACTAGTAACTGTACTTACTGGTGGGGACTGTGGAGGGGATTTATACTAGTAACTGTACTTACTGGTGGGGACTGTGGAGGGGATTTATACTAGTAACTGTACTTACTGGTGGGGACTGTGGAGGGGATTTATACTAGTAACTGTACTTACTGGTGGGGACTGTGGAGGGGATTTATACTAGTAACTGTACTTACTGGTGGGGACTGTGGAGGGGATTTATACTACTATCTGTACTTACTGGTGGGGACTGTGGAGGGGATTTATACTAGTAACTGTACTTACTGGTGGGGACTGTGGAGGGGATTTATACTAGTAACTGTACTTACTGGTGGGGACTGTGGAGGGGATTTATACTAGTAACTGTACTTACTGGTGGGGACTGTGGAGGGGATTTATACTAGTAACTGTACTTACTGGTGGGGACTGTGGAGGGGATTTATACTAGTAACTGTACTTACTGGTGGGGACTGTGGAGGGGATTTATACTACTATCTGTACTTACTGGTGGGGACTGTGGAGGGGATTTATACTACTATCTGTACTTACTGGTGGGGACTGTGGAGGGGATTTATACTAGTAACTGTACTTACTGGTGGGGACTGTGGAGGGGATTTATACTACTATCTGTACTTACTGGTGGGGACTGTGGAGGGGATTTATACTAGTATCTGTACTTACTGGTGGGGACTGTGGAGGGGATTTATACTAGTAACTGTACTTACTGGTGGGGACTGTGGAGGGGATTTATACTACTATCTGTACTTACTGGTGGGGACTGTGGAGGGGATTTATACTAGTATCTGTACTTACTGGTGGGGACTGTGGAGGGGATTTATACTACTATCTGTACTTACTGGTGGGGACTGTGGAGGGGATTTATACTAGTAACTGTACTTACTGGTGGGGACTGTGGAGGGGATTTATACTAGTAACTGTACTTACTGGTGGGGACTGTGGAGGGGATTTATACTACTATCTGTACTTACTGGTGGGGACTGTGGAGGGGATTTATACTAGTAACTGTACTTACTGGTGGGGACTGTGGAGGGGATTTATACTAGTAACTGTACTTACTGGTGGGGACTGTGGAGGGGATTTATACTACTATCTGTACTTACTGGTGGGGACTGTGGAGGGGATTTATACTAGTATCTGTACTTACTGGTGGGGACTGTGGAGGGGATTTATACTACTATCTGTACTTACTGGTGGGGACTGTGGAGGGGATTTATACTAGTAACTGTACTTACTGGTGGGGACTGTGGAGGGGATTTATACTAGTAACTGTACTTACTGGTGTGGACTGTGGAGGGGATTTATACTACTATCTGTACTTACTGCTGGGGACTGTGGAGGGGATTTATACTAGTAACTGTACTTACTGGTGGGGACTGTGGAGGGGATTTATACTAGTAACTGTACTTACTGGTGGGGACTGTGGAGGGGATTTATACTACTATCTGTACTTACTGGTGGGGACTGTGGAGGGGATTTATACTAGTATCTGTACTTACTGGTGGGGACTGTGGAGGGGATTTATACTACTATCTGTACTTACTGGTGGGGACTGTGGAGGGGATTTATACTAGTAACTGTACTTACTGGTGGGGACTGTGGAGGGGATTTATACTACTATCTGTACTTACTGGTGGGGACTGTGGAGGGGATTTATACTAGTATCTGTACTTACTGGTGGGGACTGTGGAGGGGATTTATACTACTATCTGTACTTACTGGTGGGGACTGTGGAGGGGATTTATACTAGTAACTGTACTTACTGGTGGGGACTGTGGAGGGGATTTATACTAGTAACTGTACTTACTGGTGTGGACTGTGGAGGGGATTTATACTACTATCTGTACTTACTGGTGGGGACTGTGGAGGGGATTTATACTAGTAACTGTACTTACTGGTGGGGACTGTGGAGGGGATTTATACTAGTAACTGTACTTACTGGTGGGGACTGTGGAGGGGATTTATACTACTATCTGTACTTACTGGTGGGGACTGTGGAGGGGATTTATACTAGTATCTGTACTTACTGGTGGGGACTGTGGAGGGGATTTATACTACTATCTGTACTTACTGGTGGGGACTGTGGAGGGGATTTATACTAGTAACTGTACTTACTGGTGGGGACTGTGGAGGGGATTTATACTAGTAACTGTACTTACTGGTGGGGACTGTGGAGGGGATTTATACTACTATCTGTACTTACTGGTGGGGACTGTGGAGGGGATTTATACTAGTAACTGTACTTACTGGTGGGGACTGTGGAGGGGATTTAAACTAGTAACTGTACTTACTGGTGGGGACTGTGGAGGGGATTTATACTAGTAACTGTACTTACTGGTGGGGACTGTGGAGGGGATTTATACTACTATCTGTACTTACTGGTGGGGACTGTGGAGGGGATTTATACTACTATCTGTACTTACTGGTGGGGACTGTGGAGGGGATTTATACTACTATCTGTACTTACTGGTGGGGACAGTGGAGGGGATTTATACTAGTATCTGTACTTACTGGTGTGGACTGTGGAGGGGATTTATACTACTATCTGTACTTACTGGTGGGGACTGTGGAGGGGATTTATACTACTATCTGTACTTACTGGTGGGGACTGTGGAGGGGATTTATACTACTATCTGTACTTACTAGTGGGGACTGTGGAGGGGATTTATACTAGTATCTGTACTTACTGGTGGGGACTGTGGAGGGGATTTATACTAGTAACTGTACTTACTGGTGGGGACTGTGGAGGGGATTTATACTACTATCTGTACTTACTGGTGGGGACTGTGGAGGGGATTTATACTAGTATCTGTACTTACTGGTGGGGACTGTGGAGGGGATTTATACTAGTATCTGTACTTACTGGTGGGGACTGTGGAGGGGATTTATACTACTATCTGTACTTACTGGTGGGGACTGTGGAGGGGATTTATACTAGTAACTGTACTTACTGGTGGGGACTGTGGAGGGGATTTATACTAGTAACTGTACTTACTGGTGGGGACTGTGGAGGGGATTTATACTACTATCTGTACTTACTGGTGGGGACTGTGGAGGGGATTTATACTACTATCTGTACTTACTGGTGGGGACTGTGGAGGGGATTTATACTAGTATCTGTACTTACTGGTGGGGACTGTGGAGGGGATTTATACTACTATCTGTACTTACTGGTGGGGACTGTGGAGGGGATTTATACTAGTAACTGTACTTACTGGTGGGGACTGTGGAGGGGATTTATACTAGTAACTGTACTTACTGGTGGGGACTGTGGAGGGGATTTATACTACTATCTGTACTTACTGGTGGGGACTGTGGAGGGGATTTATACTACTATCTGTACTTACTGGTGGGGACTGTGGAGGGGATTTATACTACTATCTGTACTTACTGGTGGGGACTGTGGAGGGGATTTATACTAGTAACTGTACTTACTGGTGGGGACTGTGGAGGGGATTTATACTACTATCTGTACTTACTGGTGGGGACTGTGGAGGGGATTTCTACTACTATCTGTACTTACTGGTGGGGACTGTGGAGGGGATTTATACTAGTATCTGTACTTACTGGTGGGCTTGCAGCGAGGCTATCCTCGCCATAAGGTGATAGTTTTCCTGTATGTGATGAATACAGTGACTGCAGTTAACGTCAGATGGCATAGTGTTAATAATGTTACTACTTAGCTTCGGCTGATGGAAGTCCTGTAGAACCAGGTCCAGATAAAGAGTCAGCTGGTGGAAGTCCTGTAGAACCAGGTCCAGATAAAGAGTCGGCTGGTGGAAGTCCTGTAGAACCAGGTCCAGATAAAGAGTCGGCTGGTGGAAGTCCTGTAGAACCATGTCCAGATAAAGAGTCTGCTGGTGGAAGTCCTGTAGAACCAAGTCCAGACAAAGCGTCCGGAGTAAAAAAGTTGAATGAAAAAAAAGTAGACAGAGGAAAAAATGTAAAGAACTAAGACGTTGGTAAATGTGTTAAATGAAGATTGAACGGTTATAAAAAAGGAGAAACCGTCAGGTTTGTCAGGAAGCAACAAGCAGCACAGCAGCACGGAGACACGTGACGCGCTCAAAACGGAAGTGACGGACTTTGACTTCAATGTAATCATGTGATCATTTGATGTGCTGTGTGTCTCCAGGGTGATAAGGAGGCGGAGCTAGGACTGCCGTTCTCTCCTCTGTGTGACCGCAAGTCAACCATGGTGGCCCAGTCACAGATAGGTGAGTTACATCATCACAACCCTAACCCCGACAGCAAGTCAACCATGGTGGCCCAGTCACAGATAGGTGAGTTACATCATCACAACCCTAACCCCGACAGCAAGTCAACCATGGTGGCCCAGTCACAGATAGGTGAGTTACATCATCACAACCCTAACCCCGACAGCAAGTCAACCATGGTGGCCCAGTCACAGATAGGTGAGTTACATCATCACAACCCTAACCCCGACAGCAAGTCAACCATGGTGGCCCAGTCACAGATAGGTGAGTTATATCATCACAACCCTAACCCCGACAGCAAGTCAACCATGGTGGCCCAGTCACAGATAGGTGAGTTACATCATCACAACCCTAACCCCGACAGCAAGTCAACCATGGTGGCCCAGTCACAGATAGGTGAGTTACATCATCACAACCCTAACCCCGACAGCAAGTCAACCATGGTGGCCCAGTCACAGATAGGTGAGTTACATCATCACAACCCTAACCCCGACAGCAAGTCAACCATGGTGGCCCAGTCACAGATAGGTGAGTTACATACATTTGAGGGTCGTGCTTCACCTGCAAAGTCATTTGTATCATTTCACTTCCCTTCTAGCACAAGTCTGGTTAGGCTTAGCTAAACCACAGCCTCTGGAAACAAACTAAGCATGGCTTTGTGTCGTTGGTTGCACGTTAATTTTACAGAACCACTCGTCAGATGAGATGGTCCCATTCGCCTCAGTTGGTAAAGCATGGCTCTTGCAACGCCAGAGTTGTGGGTTTGATTCCCACGGGGGACCAATACGCTCTGCTAAATAACCCAAAAAATGTTTGGGTCATTACCAGAAAATTAATGAAATGTAGAAGTAAACCACTGGCCCAATAGTTCCTATGTGTTCTTCTCCAGGGTTTATAGACTTCATTGTGGTTCCAACCTTCACCGTGTTGACAGACATGACAGAGAAGATTGTCATTCCACTCATCGACGAGGCGTCACTCAGCCTGGCAGGGTTCAGACGCTTCAGGTACCACACTTCCTGCTTCTACTTCCTGCTTCTCCTCAGACCCTGTAGGAAAAGAGAGCATCGCCAACATACTGTATCTTCTGGACCTATCAGCGTGTGGCACTGGGTTCGGGAGATGATACGGTCATCCGGCTCCAAGGGCCGTGAGAAAGTCAAGCTGAGTTTCAGGGACTGTGAAGGATTGCACTCTTATACCCTGTTATACCCTGTTATAAACTGTTATAGCCTGTTATACCCGCTGTGTGGTCAAGTCTGAGAAGGACTAAACACTGCTGTTATCCCAAACACAAGCCCCCACTCCCTGCTTGAAAGGAGAGTATTCAACTTCACTGTCTACTCCCTGTCAACCCTTTAGAAACTCTCTCTCCTCTAGTGCTCCAGTCTCAGTTAACTACCCGTAATCTCCTTGTCAACCCTTTAGAAACTCTCTCTCCTCTAGTGCTCCAGTCTCAGTTAACTACCCGTATTCTCCTTGTCAACCCTGTAGAAACTCTCTCTCCTCTAGTGCTCCAGTCTCAATTAACTACCCGTAATCTCCTTGTCAACCCTGTAGAAACTCTCTCTCCTCTAGTGCTCCAGTCTCAGTTAACTACCCGTAATCTCCTTGTCAACCCTGTAGAAACTCTCTCTCCTCTAGTGCTCCAGTCTCAGTTAACTACCCGTAATCTCCTTGTCAACCCTGTAGAAACTCTCTCTCCTCTAGTGCTCCAGTCTCAGTTAACTACCCGTATTCTCCTTGTCAACCCTGTAGAAACTCTCTCTCCTCTAGTGCTCCAGTCTCAATTAACTACCCGTAATCTCCTTGTCAACCCTGTAGAAACTCTCTCTCCTCTAGTGCTCCAGTCTCAGTTAACTACCCGTAATCTCCTTGTCAACCCTGTAGAAACTCTCTCTCCTCTAGTGCTCCAGTCTCAGTTAACTACCCGTATTCTCCTTGTCAACCCTGTAGAAACTCTCTCTCCTCTAGTGCTCCAGTCTCAGTTAACTACCCGTAATCTCCTTGTCAACCCTGTAGAAACTCTCTCTCCTCTAGTGCTCCAGTCTCAGTTAACTACCCGTAATCTCCTTGTCAACCCTGTAGAAACTCTCTCTCCTCTAGTGCTCCAGTCTCAGTTAACTACCCGTATTCTCCTTGTCAACCCTGTAGAAACTCTCTCTCCTCTAGTGCTCCAGTCTCAGTTACAGGTTCGGTGTCCCTTATACGGGACGGTTGCTGCTCAATATGTGATATGTGACTAGAATGGTGTTGTAAACAACCGCTAACTTACCAGGACATAGACATGTCTTATATGGACAGAAAGCTTATATTATTGTTCATCTGACTGAACTGTCCAATTTACAGTAGCTCTTACAGCTAAACAATACCATGCTATTGTTTGAGGATAGTGCACATCAACAAAACACTTTCATCACGGCAACTGGTTTGGTACATTCACCTCTGAAGGTAAATAATGTACTTACATTCAGTAATCTGGCTCTGATTTGTCATCCTGAGTCCCAGAGATCAAAATGTAGTGTAGTTTTGTTTGAAAAAAATAATAATAATATATATACAGTGGGGAGAACAAGTATTTGATACACTGCCGATTTTGCAGGTTTTCCCACTTACAAAGCATGTAGAAGTCTGTAATTTTTATCATAGGTACTCTTCAACTGTGAGTGACGGAATCTAAAACAAAAATCCAGAAAATCACATTGTATGATTTTTAAGTAATTAATTTGCATTTTATTGCATGACATAAGTATTTGATACATCAGAAAAGCAGAACTTAATATTTGGTATGCAATTACAGAGATCATACGTTTCCTGTAGTTCTTGGCCAGGTTTGCACACACTGCAGCAGGGATTTTGGCCCACTCCTCCATCCAGATCCTTCAGGTTTCGGGGCTGTCGCTGGGCAATAAGGACTTTCAGCTCCCTCCAAAGATTTTCTATTGGGTTCAGGTCTGGAGACTGGCTAGGCCACTCCAGGACCTTGAGATGCTTCTTACGGAGCCACTCCTTAGTTGCCCTGGCTGTGTGTTTCGGGTCGTTGTCATGCTGGAAGACCCAGCCACGACCCATCTTCAATGCTCTTACTGAGGGAAGGAGGTTGTTGGCCAAGATCTCGCGATACATGGCCCTATCCATCCTCCCCTCAATACGGTGCAAACGTCCTGTCCCCTTTGCAGAAAAGCATCCCCAAAGAATGATGTTTCCACCTCCATGCTTCACGGTTGGGATGGTGTTCTTGGGGTTGTACTCATCCTTCTTCTTCCTCCAAACACGGCGAGTGGAGTTTAGACCAAAAAGCTCTATTTTTGTCTCATCAGACCACATGACCTTCTCGGCTTTTCCCCTCTGGATCATCCAGATGGTCATTGGCAAACTTCAGACGGGCCTGGACATGCGCTGGCTTGAGCAGGGGGACATTGTGTGCGCTGCAGGATTTTAATCCATGACGGCGTAGTGTGTTACTAATGGTTTTCTTTGAGACTGTGGTCCCAGCTCTCTTCAGGTCATTGACCAGGTCCTGCCGTGTAGTTCTGGGCTGATCCCTCACCTTCCTCATGATCATTGATGCCCCACGAGGTGAGATCTTGCATGGTGCCCCAGACCGAGGGAGATTGACCATCATCTTGAACTTCTTCCATTTTCTAATAATTGCGCCAACAGTTGTTGCCTTCTCACCAAGCTGCTTGCCTATTGTCCTGTAGCCCATCCCAGCCTTGTGCAGGTCTACAATTTTATCCCTGATGTCCTTACACAGCTCTCTGGCCTTGGCCATTGTGGAGAGGTTGGAGTCTGTTTGATTGAGTGTGTGGACAAGTGTCTTTTATACAGGTAACAAGTTCAAACAGGTGCAGTTAATACAGGTAATGAGTGGAGAACAGGAGGGCTTCTTAAAGAAAAACTAACAGGTCTGTGAGAGCCGGAATTCTTACTGGTTGGTAGGTGATCAAATACTTATGTCATGCAATAAAATACAAATTAATTATTTAAAAATCATACAATGTGATTTTCTGGATTTTTGTTTTAGATTCTGTCTCTCACAGTTGAAGAGTACGTATGATAAAAATTACAGACCTCTACATGCTTTGTAAGTAGGAAAACCTGCAAAATCGGCAGTGTATCAAATACTTGTTCTCCCCACTGTATATTCAAATGTAGGAACTGGGTTCTACAGTTTGACCCTGTGACTCCTCTCCTCTCCTCTCCTCTCCTCTCCTCTCCTCTCCTCTCCTCTCCTCTCCTCTCCTCTCCTCTCCTCTCCTCTCCTCTCCTCTCCTCTCCTCTCCTCTCCTCTCCTCTCCTCTCCTCTCCTCTCCTCTCCTCTCCTCTCCTCTCTTCCTCTCCTCTCCTCTCCTCTCCTCTCCTCTCCTCTCTTCCTCTCCTCTCCTCTCCTCTCCTCTCTTCCTCTCCTCTTTTCCTCTCCTCTCTTCCTCTCCTCTCCTGTCCTCTCCTCTCCTCTCCTCTCCTCTCCTCTCCTCTCCTCTCCTCTCCTCTCCTCTCCTCTCCTCTCCTCTCCTCTCCTCTCCTCTCCTCTCCTCTCCTCTCTTCCTCTCCTCTCTTCCTCTCCTCTCTTCCTCTCCTCTCTTCCTCTCCTCTCTTCCTCTCCTCTCTTCCTCTCCTCTCTTCCTCTCCTCTCTTCCTCTCCTCTCTTCCTCTCCTCTCTTCCTCTCCTCTCTTCCTCTCCTCTCTTCCTCTCCTCTCCTCTCCTCTCCTCTCTTCCTCTCCTCTCTTCCTCTCCTCTCTTCCTCTCCTCTCTTCCTCTCCTCTCTTCCTCTCCTCTCTTCCTCTCCTCTCTTCCTCTCCTCTCTTCCTCTCCTCTCTTCCTCTCCTCTCCTCTCCTCTCTTCCTCTCCTCTCTTCCTCTCCTCTCCTCTCTTCCTCTCCTCTCTTCCTCTCTTCCTCTCCTCTCTTCCTCTCCTCTCTCCAGTCTAAACAATATTAGCTGTGAGGATGCTAATCGTGGTAGTGTAAAGAGTACAGGGTCAGAGGGCAGTCCTACTGGACATTATTCTCTACTGGCTGTGGACCTGAAGAACTTCAAGGCTCTGTGGAAGGAAGAGGTTTATCAGAACAGAGAGAGATGGAAGACCCAGGCCACTAAAGGTGTTTTCTCTATAGTTGTATCAATCAATCAATCAATCAATCAATCAATCAATCAATCAATCAATCAACCAACCAACCAATCAATATCCCTTGACACTTGTGTGTGTGTGTGTGTGTGTGTGTGTGTGTGTGTGTGTGTGTGTGTGTGTGTGTGTGTGTGTGTGTGTGTGTGTGTGTGTGTGTGTGTGTGTGTGTGTGTGTGTGTGTGTGTGTGTGTGTGTGTGTGTGTGTGTGTGTGTGTGTGTGTGTGTGTGTGTGTGTGTGTGTGTGTGTGTGTGTGTGTGTGTGTGTGTGTGTTTCTCCAGAGACACAGGAGAAGGCCAGAAGGGAGAAGGAGGGAGCCCTGCAGGAAGACACTATGGAACCCCAGGAGGGACAAACTGAACCAGAGTTGGGAGATACAGAGACACAGGAGAGGGATGGAGGGAGGACAGGAGAGAGGGAGGGAGTGGGAGAAGAGGAGCTCAACAGACCTCAGGACAGATGCACAGAGGAGACCGGAGAGAGAGATGGAGGGAGGACAGGAGAGAGAGATGGAGGGAGGACACAGCCTGGTAGTGCAGCAGGCACCAGCCCACCATTACAGAACAGTAGGTCTCATTATACTGTATATTAAACAGCTTTTTCAGGGAACATTTTTGTTATGTCATGTGACTCGTCTCTGATGACCCTTATCTCAGAAATGTCAGATCCGGTGGAGTCTTCTCAAAGTGACCAGAACAAGACCAAAACACCTGAAGGTAAGAGACTGCCAACCTCTGCTAAAATCTCAAACTGCTGAGAGGTAACATGAAGGTAAAGACTGTGTTGTTTCCCTCAGCGATGGAGCTGGACTAGGATCCAGCAGCAGACTGGGAGGCTGAAGCTCTAACGCTCTCTACTGGACAGAGACTATTACATGAGATCTCTTCTGCTTCCCTCCATCATCTCTGAGGTTCATATGTAAGGATCACACTTTACACATGAGAGCTCTTTGAAGCAATGAGGACAATTCAGAACTTCAGATCATCAGAACTTCCTGATTAATTGACTGAATTGAAATGGAATAGACTCCAACCCTGTTGCTCACTGCATTAACTGGGATACAGGGCATTAACTGGGCTACAGGGCATTAACTGGGCTACAGGGCATTAACTGGGCTACAGGGAATTAACTGGGCTACAGGGCATTATCTGGGCTACAGGGCATTATCTGGGCTACAGGGCATTAACTAGACTACAGGTCATTAACTGGGCTACAGGGCATTAACTGGGCTACAGGGCATTATCTGGGCTACAGGGCATTAACTGGGCTACAGGGCATTAACTGGGCTACAGGGCATTAACTGGGCTACAGGGCATTATCTGGGCTACAGGGCATTAACTGGGCTACAGGGCATTAACTGGGCTACAGGGCATTAACTGGGCTACAGGGCATTAACATTGACATTGACAGTACATGTACCTGACTAGACTAGCCTGGGGGACGGACACTAAGTCACCTTTATACATGTACCTGACTAGACTAGCCTGGGGGACTGACACTAAGTCACCTTTATACCTGTACCTGACTAGACTAGCCTGGGGGACCAACACTAAGTCACCTTTATACCTGTACCTGACTAGACTAGCCTGGGGGACCGACACTAAGTCACCTTTATACAGTACATGTACCTGACTAGATTAGCCTGGGGGACGGACACTAAGTCACCTTTATACCTGTACCTGACTAGACTAGCCTGGGGGACCGACACTAAGTCACCTTTATACCTGGACCTGACTAGACTAGCCTGGGGACCGACACTAAGTCACCTTTATACAGTACATGTACCTGACTAGACTAGCCTGGGGACCGACACTAAGTCACCTTTATACAGTACATGTACCTGACTAGACTAGCCTGGGGGACGGACACTAAGTCACCTTTATACCTGTACCTGACTAGACTAGCCTGGGGGACTGACACTAAGTCACCTTTATACCTGGACCTGACTAGACTAGCCTGGGGACCGACACTAAGTCACCTTTATACAGTACATGTACCTGACTAGATTAGCCTGGGGGACGGACACTAAGTCACCTTTATACAGTACATGTACCTGACTAGACTAGCCTGGGGGACGGACACTAAGTCACCTTTATACCTGTACCTGACTAGACTAGCCTGGGGACCGACACTAAGTCACCTTTATACCTGTACCTGACTAGACTAGCCTGGGGACCGACTCTAAGTCACCTTTATACCTGTACCTGACTAGACTAGCCTGGGGACCGACACTAAGTCACCTTTATACCTGTACCTGACTAGACTAGCCTGGGGACCGACACTAAGTCACCTTTATACCTGTACCTGACTAGACTAGCCTGGGGACCGACACTAAGTCACCTTTATACAGTACCTGACTAGACTAGGGTTAGAGGCTACTCATTGAAACAGATCAGGTTGTTTCTCTGTCTATGTTTATAAAGTTAATGTTCTACATTTGATTCTCTTATCCTTTGCTTATAATTGTTAAAGCTTTCTTTGTGATGCAACGTTAAACTGAGTTCGCTGTTCCTGGTTTCCCTCAGAGCTGTTCTCAAATATATCTCCATTCTTTCTTAGGTTTAATGTCTCTGTTTTCTAGGTTGTTTAATGAATGGTACTAGGCAATTAACATGTCTGTCCCAAATGGCACCCTATTGTCTATGGGCCATTGACAAAATTAGTGCACTACAGTGGCAAGAAAAAGTATGTGAACCCTTGGGAATGACCTGGATTTCTGCATAAATTGGTCAAAACGTTTGATCTGATCAGTCACAACAATAGACAAACACAGTGTGTTTAAACGAATAACACACATTACATTTTTCTTGTCTATACTGAATACATAATTGAAACATTCCCAGTGTAGGTTGGAAAAAAGTATGCGAACCCCTAGGCTAATGACTTCTCCAAAAACTAATTGGAGTCCGGAGTCAGCTAACCCGGAGTTCAATCAATGAGATGAGATTGGTTAGAGCTGCCCTGCCCTATAAAAACACTCACTAAATGTTAGTTTGCTGTTCACAAGAAGCATTGCCTGACATGAACCATGCCTCGAACCGAAGAGATCTGTCACGATCAGAGATCTGTCACGATCGGAAGGAGTGGCAGACCAAGACGGAGGTGAAGTAGTGCGACATACATTTTATTTAAGAGAACTTGAAACACAGGAAACCAACAAAGAGCAATAACAGGAACGTGACTAAACTATGTTTGGCAGGAACAAATGTAATACAATACAATACAATAAATTGAACCACCGAGCACAGGTGGAACACATGAACATAAATATGGCCCCCAATTAGAGACAATGACTAGCAGCTGCCTCTAATTGGGGACCAACACAAAATCAAACATAGAATGACATATAATAGACCTGTCAGGCTCTGAACATAGAAAACTAGAGGGAGCCAAAGGCTTCAGTATGATCAGAGCCTGAGACTGTGTGAATCAGACCTTCATGGTTGAATTGCTGCAAAGAAACCACTACTAAAGGACACCAATAAGAAGTGTGTTTTGATGTCTTCACTTTGATTCTACAATGCAAAAATTATGCAAATAAAGAAAAACCCTTGCATGAGTAATATTCCAAACATAATATATACTGTATACTGTATCCACTGTCCATCTAGGGAGGAGGGATGAATATTATATATATATATATGTATACTGTATCCACTGTCCATCTAGGGAGGAGGGATGAATATTATATATATATACTGTATACTGTATCCACTGTCCATCTAGGGAGGAGGGATGAATATAATATATATATACTGTATACTGTATCCACTGTCCATCTAGGGAGGAGGGATGAATATTATATATATGTATACTGTATCCACTGTCCATCTAGGGAGGAGGGATGAATATAATATATATATACTGTATACTGTATCCACTGTCCATCTAGGGAGGAGGGATGAATATTATATATATATACTGTATACTGTATCCACTGTCCATCTAGGGAGGAGGGATGAATATAATATATATATACTGTATACTGTATCCACTGTCCATCTAGGGAGGAGGGATGAATATTATATATATATACTGTATACTGTATCCACTGTCCATCTAGGGAGGAGGGATGAATATTATATATATATACTGTATACTGTATCCACTGTCCATCTAGGGAGGAGGGATGAATATTATATATGTATACTGTATCCACTGTCCATCTAGGGAGGAGGGATGAATATTATATATATATACTGTATACTGTATCCACTGTCCATCTAGGGAGGAGGGATGAATATAATATATATATATACTGTATACTGTATCCACTGTCCATCTAGGGAGGAGGGATGAATATTATATATATATATACTGTATACTGTATCCACTGTCCATCTAGGGAGGAGGGATGAATATTATATGTGTATACTGTATCCACTGTCCATCTAGGGAGGAGGGATGAATATTATATATATATACTGTATACTGTATCCACTGTCCATCTAGGGAGGAGGGATGAATATTATATATGTATACTGTATCCACTGTCCATCTAGGGAGGAGGGATGAATATTATATATATATATATATACTGTATACTGTATCCACTGTCCATCTAGGGAGGAGGGATGAATATTATATATACACACAGTACCAGTCAGTTTGGACACACCTACTCATTTAAGGATTTTTTATTTTAACTATTTTTTACATTGTAGAATAAAAGTGAAGACATCAAAACTATGACATAACTCATATGGAATCATGTAGTAACCAAACAAGTGTTAAACAAATATATTTTATATTTGGTATTCTTCAAAGTAGCCACCCTTTTCCTTGATGACAGCTTTGCACACTTTTGGCATTCTCTCAACCAGCTTCATGAGGTAAACTGGAATGCATTTCAATTAACAGGTGTGCCTTGTGAAAAAGTTAATTTGAGGAATTTCTTTCCTTCTTAATGCGTTTGAGCCAATCATGTGTTTTGTGACAAGGTAGTGTAACGTCTGCTTCCAGCTCACACTCTCAAACACATAGATCCCCTGAACGCAGCTCACTCTCTCAAACACATAGATCCCCTGAACGCAGCTCACTCTCCAGATCCCAATTAGGAAAGGAGGAAATGAGTCCATCATTACTTTAAGTCATGAAGGAAAGTCAATTTGAAAGTTTATTTAAGTGGAGTCGCAAAAACCATCAAGCGCTATGATGAAACTGTCTCTTATGAGGACCGCCATAGGAAAGACCCAGAGTTACCTCTACTGCAGAGGATAAGTTCATTAGAGTTAACAGCCTCAGAAATTGCAGCCCAAATAAATGCTTCACAGAGTTCAAGTAACAGACACATCTCAACATCAACTGTTCAGAGGAGACTGTGTGAATCAGACCTTCATGGTTGAATTGCTGTAAAGAAATCACTACTAAAGGACATCAATAAGAAGAAGAGACTTGATTGGGCCAAGAAACACGAGCAATGGACATTAGACCGGTGGAAATCTGTCCTTTGGTCTGGTTCCAACCGGCGTGTCTTTGTGAGACGCAGAGTAGGTGAACGGATGAAGCATGGAGGAGGAGGTGTGATTGTGTAGGGGTGCTTTGCTGGTGACACGGTCTGTGATTTAAAATTCAAGACACACTTAACCAGCATGGCTACCACAGCATTCTGCAGCGATACGCCATCCCATCTGGTTTGGGCTTAGTGGGACTAACATTTGTTTTTCAACAGGACAATGACCCAAAACACACCTCCAGGCTGTGTAAGGGCTATTTGACCAAGGAGAGTGATGGAGTGCTTCAGGTGAAGCTGGTTGAGAGAATGCAGAGTGTGCAAAGCTGTCATCAAGGCAAAGGGTGGCTATTTGAAGAATCTCGAATATAAAATATATTTTTTTGTTTAACACTTTTTTGGTTACTACATGATTCCATATGTGTTATGTCATAGTTTTGATGTCTTCACTTTTATTCTACAATGTAGAAAATAGTAAAAATAGAGAAAAACCCTTGAATGAGTCGGTGTAGTTTTAACTGGTACTGTACATTTAAAAACCATTAACATGTTGTTGATATTGCAGACATAATAAAACTAAAGACACAAATGTACACACATAAAAATAAATACATCTAAAGAATTATAATGTGTGTACATTGTATGTGCATCTATCAGTTAGACATACATGTCAGTAGGTCACATAGAGGAGAGGTGTTGTGTCTTGAGGTGTTGCTTTTTCTGGTTTGTAACCAGGTTTGCTGTTCACTTGAGCAACATGAGATGGAACAGAACAGGCAATAAAGGCTCTATATAATACTGTACACTTTCTTGATTTTGTTCTGGAGTTGTGGACTGAGAAGACGTCTGGTGGGTTGTGTGTCAGAGCTGTGTGTAAGTTTCTTATAAAAGGAAGTGATGCAGTCAGTCTGTCCTCAACTCTTAGCCAAGACAGACTGTCTGCAGAGTATTTATATCAGCCCTCTGATTACAGTGCAGAGCAAGATGTGCTGCTCTGTTCTGGACCAGCTTATGATTAAGGCCTATGATTAATCAGATGCAAATATAAATATAAAACCAGTCCTAATTGAAAGAAAACAAGTTGACAAAAAGATTGAATCCAATATTGGGTGATAATATAGTATAATGAGAGATTTATAAGCTATGTGTTGTAGGCGGGTCATTTTTGACTGGGAACACCACACTGTGACTGTTTAACAGGTGACCACTCAGGGCCAAACATATACTACACTGTGACTGTTTAACAGGTGACCACTCAGGGCCAAACATATACTATACTGTGACTGTTTAACAGGTGACCACTCAGGGCCAAACATATACTATACTGTGACTGTATAACAGGCGACCACTCAGGGCCAAACATATACTATACTGTGACTGTATAACAGGCGACCACTCAGGGCCAAACATATACTATAATGTGACTGTTTAACAGGTGACCACTCAGGGCCAAACGTATACTATACTGTGACTGCGCCATTTTGTACAAAATAAACGTTTTTCAAAACAAATTTCCTGGTGAAAAATGAAAGTAGACCAGTGTGATCAACAGCCAATTAGTTTCATATTTTATGTAATATTTACACATTTATTGAAGATTGAATCCAACATTGGGTGATTATATATATATTATATTATATAGCATAACAAGTGATTTATAAGCTATATTTTGTAGGCCGGTAATTTTTGACCTTGAACACAAAAGGTGTTATATGGTTTTGAACACAACCTGAGGGTTAAATAACTTGAATTGATATAGTTTACTCTGGTATCCTCTCTACCTGTCCCTGTAGTCATCATGGCCTCCTCATGTTCAGCTTATCTGCTGCTCAGAAGCTCAAACATGATCATTTTACTGCATACACAGATCAAGCTTGAGTTTTGTTATCAATATTAAATTGCATAATATTCGCAAAGTCTATGAATCGCCATGTATTGGGTGATATAAAAAGGCTAATATTTTAGTTAAATGTTATATTTAGCTTGTGAATAGGTTGACAACGCTACAACGGTATTAGCTGAATAATGAAGTTGCAGCGTTGCTAATGCTAACCATTACTAGGTCTATCTCTCTCTACCTGTTGACACTTGTGTTTGTGCTCTTGAAAATACATCTGTAAGCTTGGCACATTTGGCAGCATCCTCCCTCAATGCCTTTCTTTTTTTCAACCTGGCTTTTTCAGCCCCTCCTGGTGTCTTCCTCCCATCCATCCTCCTTGACGCGGACCGTAGGGCCGGCCCAGAGAAAACGTTTTGGAAAGGACGGGCTATGGACCCAACCAACTCACTGAAGTCTAACAAAACAGCACCCACAACGTTTTTATCAGTTTCTCTCAGCCAATCATCAGTCATCTGTGTAAGTGCTGTGCTTGTTGAGTGTCCTTCACTATAAGCTGCTGAAAGTCTGTTGTCAAATTGTTTACTGTAAAAATCTGTTCAAACACTATTTTTTCCAAAACTTTACTAAGGGTTGGTATGTAGTTCTGTCCTTGAGCTGTTCTTGTCTATTAATGTTCTGTATTATGTCATGTTTCGTGTGGAACCCAGGAAGAGTAGCTGCTGCTTTTGCAACAGCTAATGGGGACCAAACAGGCTGATTGGTCGGCTATTTGAGCCAGTACTATTCTTAGGTAGGGGAATAACTTTTTGCCTGGACACTTTCTAGTAGGCTTTAATATATATATTATATATATTTTATCTGGAAAAAGTTTCAGACCCCAAGGGCTTGTCATTGTTGATAGACAACAATCATTTTTCACCTCTTCCACACACTTTACAGAATTCAAAATTACAATGCTTGTCTTTAATAATTGGGTCAGTGTCATGATCGGGTGGAGAGACCAAGACGCGGCGCAGGGATAGTAGTTTGACATCCTTCTTTATTTATACTATGTATAATCATGAAACTTATACTGTGTATAAACCAAAACCCCAACTACTACATCAACAAAACCAACATGAATGAACAAACGTATGGGAATGTACACCAACCAAAACGACACACACTACCCGTGACTGGAAGAATAACGACCCACACCAAGGTGAAGGACATACAGACACATATAGGATCCCTAATTAGAGACGATGCACTGCAGCTGCCTCTAATTAGGGATCCAACCTAAAACCCACACAGAAACAGAAAGAATAGAAACTGTCAGACTCTGACCATGGCTATATAGAGAAGCAAAGAGCCTGACAGTCAGATATACGTGGATGTGTTGTGTCAGATTTAGTTGCTGGCATGTCATGACTAAGTTTTCTAACTTTGCCATTGAAAAAAACATTAAAGTAGTTGGTAATATTAGTCGGTTTTGTGATGAATGAGCATCTGATTCAATGAATGATGGAGCTGAGTTTGCCTTTTTCCCTAAAATGTCATTAAAGCTACAAAGCTTTTTACTATCATTCTTTATATCATTTATCTTTGTTTCATAGTGGAGTTTCTTCTTCTTTTTACTATCATTCTTTATATCATTTATCTTTGTTTCATAGTGGACTTTCTTCTTCTTTTTACTATCATTCTTTATATAATTTATCTTTGTTTCATAGTGGACTTTCTTCTTCTTTTTACTATCATTCTTTATATCATTTATCTTTGTTTCATAGTGGAGTTTCTTCTTCTTTTTACTTTCATTCTTTATATCATTTATCTTTGTTTCATAGTGGACTTTCTTCTTCTTTTTACTATCATTCTTTATATCATTTATCTTTGTTTCATAGTGGACTTTCTTCTTCTTTTTACTATCATTCTTTATATCATTTATCTTTGTTTCATAGTGGACTTTCTTCTTCTTTTTACTATCATTCTTTATATCATTTATCTTTGTTTCATAGTGGACTTTCTTCTTCTTTTTACTATCATTCTTTATATCATTTATCTTTGTTTCATAGTGGACTTTCTTCTTCTTTTTACTATCATTCTTTATATCATTTATCTTTGTTTCATAGTGGACTTTCTTCTTCTTTTTACTATCATTCTTTATATCATTTATCTATGTTTCATAGTGGACTTTCTTCTTCTTTTTACTATCATTCTTTATATCATTTATCTTTGTTTCATAGTGGACTTTCTTCTTCTTTTTACTATCATTCTTTATATAATGTATCTTTGTTTCATAGTGGACTTTCTTCTTCTTTTTACTATCATTCTTTATATCATTTATCTTTGTTTCATAGTGGACTTTCTTCTTCTTTTTACTATCATTCTTTATATCATTTATCTTTGTTTCATAGTGGACTTTCTTCTTCTTTTTACTATCATTCTTTATATCATTTATCTTTGTTTCATAGTGGACTTTCTTCTTCTTTTTACTTTCATTCTTTATATCATTTATCTTTGTTTCATAGTGGACTTTCTTCTTCTTTTTACTATCATTCTTTATATCATTTATCTTTGTTTCATAGTGGACTTTCTTCTTCTTTTTACTATCATTCTTTATATCATTTATCTTTGTTTCATAGTGGACTTTCTTCTTCTTTTTACTATCATTCTTTATATCATTTATCTTTGTTTCATAGTGGACTTTCTTCTTCTTTTTACTATCATTCTTTATATCATTTATCTTTGTTTCATAGTGGACTTTCTTCTTCTTTTTACTATCATTCTTTATATCATTTATCTTTGTTTCATAGTGGACTTTCTTCTTCTTTTTACTATCATTCTTTATATCATTTATCTTTGTTTCATAGTGGACTTTCTTCTTCTTTTTACTATCATTCTTTATATAATGTATCTTTGTTTCATAGTGGACTTTCTTCTTCTTTTTACTATCATTCTTTATATCATTTATCTTTGTTTCATAGTGGACTTTCTTCTTCTTTTTACTATCATTCTTTATATCATTTATCTTTGTTTCATAGTGGACTTTCTTCTTCTTTTTACTTTCATTCTTTATATCATTTATCTTTGTTTCATAGTGGACTTTCTTCTTCTTTTTACTATCATTCTTTATATCATTTATCTTTGTTTCATAGTGGACTTTCTTCTTCTTTTTACTATCATTCTTTATATCATTTATCTTTGTTTCATAGTGGACTTTCTTCTTCTTTTTACTATCATTCTTTATATCATTTATCTTTGTTTCATAGTGGACTTTCTTCTTCTTTTTACTATCATTCTTTATATCATTTATCTTTGTTTCATAGTGGACTTTCTTCTTCTTTTTACTATCATTCTTTATATAATGTATCTTTGTTTCATAGTGGACTTTCTTCTTCTTTTTACTATCATTCTTTATATCATTTATCTTTGTTTCATAGTGGACTTTCTTCTTCTTTTTACTATCATTCTTTATATCATTTATCTTTGTTTCATAGTGGACTTTCTTCTTCTTTTTACTTTCATTCTTTATATCATTTATCTTTGTTTCATAGTGGACTTTCTTCTTCTTTTTACTATCATTCTTTATATCATTTATCTTTGTTTCATAGTGGACTTTCTTCTTCTTTTTACTATCATTCTTTATATAATGTATCTTTGTTTCATAGTGGACTTTCTTCTTCTTTTTACTATCATTCTTTATATCATTTATCTTTGTTTCATAGTGGACTTTCTTCTTCTTTTTACTATCATTCTTTATATCATTTATCTTTGTTTCATAGTGGACTTTCTTCTTCTTTTAACTATCATTCTTTATATAATGTATCTTTGTTTCATAGTGGACTTTCTTCTTCTTTTTACTATCATTCTTTATATCATTTATCTTTGTTTCATAGTGGACTTTCTTCTTCTTTTTACTATCATTCTTTATATCATTTATCTTTGTTTCATAGTGGACTTTCTTCTTCTTTTTACTATCATTCTTTATATCATTTATCTTTGTTTCATAGTGGACTTTCTTCTTCTTTTTACTTTCATTCTTTATATCATTTATCTTTGTTTCATAGTGGACTTTCTTCTTCTTTTTACTATCATTCTTTATATCATTTATCTTTGTTTCATAGTGGACTTTCTTCTTCTTTTTACTATCATTCTTTATATCATTTATCTTTGTTTCATAGTGGACTTTCTTCTTCTTTTTACTATCATTCTTTATATCATTTATCTTTGTTTCATAGTGGACTTTCTTCTTCTTTTTACTATCATTCTTTATATCATTTATCTTTGTTTCATAGTGGACTTTCTTCTTCTTTTTACTATCATTCTTTATATCATTTATCTTTGTTTCATAGTGGACTTTCTTCTTCTTTTTACTATCATTCTTTATATCATTTATCTTTGTTTCATAGTGGACTTTCTTCTTCTTTTTACTATCATTCTTTATATCATTTATCTTTGTTTCATAGTGGACTTTCTTCTTCTTTTTACTATCATTCTTTATATAATGTATCTTTGTTTCATAGTGGACTTTCTTCTTCTTTTTACTATCATTCTTTATATCATTTATCTTTGTTTCATAGTGGACTTTCTTCTTCTTTTTACTATCATTCTTTATATCATTTATCTTTGTTTCATAGTGGACTTTCTTCTTCTTTTTACTTTCATTCTTTATATCATTTATCTTTGTTTCATAGTGGACTTTCTTCTTCTTTTTACTATCATTCTTTATATCATTTATCTTTGTTTCATAGTGGACTTTCTTCTTCTTTTTACTATCATTCTTTATATCATTTATCTTTGTTTCATAGTGGACTTTCTTCTTCTTTTTACTATCATTCTTTATATCATTTATCTTTGTTTCATAGTGGACTTTCTTCTTCTTTTTACTATCATTCTTTATATCATTTATCTTTGTTTCATAGTGGACTTTCTTCTTCTTTTTACTATCATTCTTTATATCATTTATCTTTGTTTCATAGTGGACTTTCTTCTTCTTTTTACTATCATTCTTTATATCATTTATCTTTGTTTCATAGTGGACTTTCTTCTTCTTTTTACTATCATTCTTTATATCATTTATCTTTGTTTCATAGTGGACTTTCTTCTTCTTTTTACTATCATTCTTTATATCATTTATCTTTGTTTCATAGTGGACTTTCTTCTTCTTTTTACTATCATTCTTTATATCATTTATCTTTGTTTCATAGTGGACTTTCTTCTTCTTTTTACTATCATTCTTTATATCATTTATCTTTGTTTCATAGTGGACTTTCTTCTTCTTTTTACTATCATTCTTTATATAATGTATCTTTGTTTCATAGTGGACTTTCTTCTTCTTTTTACTATCATTCTTTATATCATTTATCTTTGTTTCATAGTGGACTTTCTTCTTCTTTTTACTATCATTCTTTATATCATTTATCTTTGTTTCATAGTGGACTTTCTTCTTCTTTTTACTTTCATTCTTTATATCATTTATCTTTGTTTCATAGTGGACTTTCTTCTTCTTTTTACTATCATTCTTTATATCATTTATCTTTGTTTCATAGTGGACTTTCTTCTTCTTTTTACTATCATTCTTTATATCATTTATCTTTGTTTCATAGTGGACTTTCTTCTTCTTTTTACTATCATTCTTTATATCATTTATCTTTGTTTCATAGTGGACTTTCTTCTTCTTTTTACTATCATTCTTTATATCATTTATCTTTGTTTCATAGTGGACTTTCTTCTTCTTTTTACTTTCATTCTTTATATCATTTATCTTTGTTTCATAGTGGACTTTCTTCTTCTTTTTACTATCATTCTTTATATCATTTATCTTTGTTTCATAGTGGACTTTCTTCTTCTTTTAACTATCATTCTTTATATCATTTATCTTTGTTTCATAGTGGACTTTCTTCTTCTTTTTACTATCATTCTTTATATCATTTATCTTTGTTTCATAGTGGACTTTCTTCTTCTTTTTACTATCATTCTTTATATCATTTATCTTTGTTTCATAGTGGACTTTCTTCTTCTTTTTACTATCATTCTTTATATCATTTATCTTTGTTTCATAGTGGACTTTCTTCTTCTTTTTACTATCATTCTTTATATCATTTATCTTTGTTTCATAGTGGACTTTCTTCTTCTTTTTACTATCATTCTTTATATAATGTATCTTTGTTTCATAGTGGACTTTCTTCTTCTTTTTACTATCATTCTTTATATCATTTATCTTTGTTTCATAGTGGACTTTCTTCTTCTTTTTACTATCATTCTTTATATCATTTATCTTTGTTTCATAGTGGACTTTCTTCTTCTTTTTACTTTCATTCTTTATATCATTTATCTTTGTTTCATAGTGGACTTTCTTCTTCTTTTTACTATCATTCTTTATATCATTTATCTTTGTTTCATAGTGGACTTTCTTCTTCTTTTTACTATCATTCTTTATATCATTTATCTTTGTTTCATAGTGGACTTTCTTCTTCTTTTTACTATCATTCTTTATATCATTTATCTTTGTTTCATAGTGGACTTTCTTCTTCTTTTTACTATCATTCTTTATATCATTTATCTTTGTTTCATAGTGGACTTTCTTCTTCTTTTTACTTTCATTCTTTATATCATTTATCTTTGTTTCATAGTGGACTTTCTTCTTCTTTTTACTATCATTCTTTATATCATTTATCTTTGTTTCATAGTGGACTTTCTTCTTCTTTTTACTATCATTCTTTATATCATTTATCTTTGTTTCATAGTGGACTTTCTTCTTCTTTTTACTATCATTCTTTATATCATTTATCTTTGTTTCATAGTGGACTTTCTTCTTCTTTTTACTATCATTCTTTATATCATTTATCTTTGTTTCATAGTGGACTTTCTTCTTCTTTTTACTATCATTCTTTATATCATTTATCTTTGTTTCATAGTGGACTTTCTTCTTCTTTTTACTATCATTCTTTATATAATGTATCTTTGTTTCATAGTGGACTTTCTTCTTCTTTTTACTATCATTCTTTATATCATTTATCTTTGTTTCATAGTGGACTTTCTTCTTCTTTTTACTATCATTCTTTATATCATTTATCTTTGTTTCATAGTGGACTTTCTTCTTCTTTTTACTTTCATTCTTTATATCATTTATCTTTGTTTCATAGTGGACTTTCTTCTTCTTTTTACTATCATTCTTTATATCATTTATCTTTGTTTCATAGTGGACTTTCTTCTTCTTTTTACTATCATTCTTTATATCATTTATCTTTGTTTCATAGTGGACTTTCTTCTTCTTTTTACTATCATTCTTTATATCATTTATCTTTGTTTCATAGTGGACTTTCTTCTTCTTTTTACTATCATTCTTTATATCATTTATCTTTGTTTCATAGTGGACTTTCTTCTTCTTTTTACTTTCATTCTTTATATCATTTATCTTTGTTTCATAGTGGACTTTCTTCTTCTTTTTACTATCATTCTTTATATCATTTATCTTTGTTTCATAGTGGACTTTCTTCTTCTTTTTACTATCATTCTTTATATCATTTATCTTTGTTTCATAGTGGACTTTCTTCTTCTTTTTACTATCATTCTTTATATCATTTATCTTTGTTTCATAGTGGACTTTCTTCTTCTTTTTACTATCATTCTTTATATCATTTATCTTTGTTTCATAGTGGACTTTCTTCTTCTTTTTACTATCATTCTTTATATAATGTATCTTTGTTTCATAGTGGACTTTCTTCTTCTTTTTACTATCATTCTTTATATCATTTATCTTTGTTTCATAGTGGACTTTCTTCTTCTTTTTACTATCATTCTTTATATCATTTATCTTTGTTTCATAGTGGACTTTCTTCTTCTTTTTACTATCATTCTTTATATCATTTATCTTTGTTTCATAGTGGACTTTCTTCTTCTTTTTACTATCATTCTTTATATCATTTATCTTTGTTTCATAGTGGACTTTCTTCTTCTTTTTACTATCATTCTTTATATCATTTATCTTTGTTTCATAGTGGACTTTCTTCTTCTTTTTATTCAGTTTAGTCACATCATTTCTCAATTTGCAGAACGTTTGCCAATCAGTTGTGGATGAGAGTCAGTCAATATTTAAATCACCCAGAAAATATATCTCTCTATTGATATCAAATACATTATCAAGCATTTCACACATGTTATCCAGATACTGTCTGTTAGTACCTGGTGGTCCATAGCAGCTTCCCACCAGAATGGGCTTTAGGTGAAGCAGATGAATCTGTAGTCATATTACTTCAACAGTATTTAACATGATATCCTCCCTAATCTTTACAGGAATGTGGCTCTGAATATATATAGCAACACTTCCACCACTGGCATTTTGTCACGTGCGGGTGCAGAGACAGACCAAGACGCAGCGCAGGGATAGTAGTTCGACATTTTAATGTATTTATACTATGTATAATAACCACAAAACACGAACTACAGAAACAAAAACACGAATCGACTAAACGTCACGTTCACCAAAACACACGAAATGAACGGACGTAAAAAAGGCACACTTACTCACCGTGACTGTGACACATACATCGACAACGACCCACACCAGAGTGAATGACAGACTGACATATATGGGATCCCTAATTAGAGACAATGCAGTGCAGCTGCCTCTAATTAGAGATCCACCCAAAACCCACACAGAAACAGAAAAGAAAGACACTGTCAGACTCTGACCATAACTACATAGAGAAGCAAATAGGCTTCTCTATGGCCAGAGCCTGACACATTTCTATATTTTCTGTAAATGGTATACCCTTAAATTGCTACCATTGTATCATCAAAGGTATTATACAAGTCAGTTTCAGAGATGGTCAGAATATTAATGTTATCTGTTACTAGCACATTATTGATTTCATGAACCTTGTTTCTTAAGCTACATATGTTAATGTAGGCTATTTTTAACACTTTTCTGGGATGCTTTATTGTTTTTATTGCTTTACTGGGAAGCTTTTCAGAAGTAGACTTGCTCATGTTATTTATATTGGAGCTGATAGTGCAGGGTGAGCTGATAGTGCAGGGTGAGCTGATAGTGCAGGGTGAGCTGCACACAGTGGACTTCCTACTAGGGCACCACCTTAGTGCTAACTCTGATTCATAGGCACATGATTACTGCATGCAGTAGCTGTAGGAACAACAGAGGCAGTTAGAGGGACATACATTAGGTTACTTACATTGTGGGATAATGTACATTTGCTGTAGCGACACAATGTTAGGGATTAAAAGAGCTATACTTGGGTAATTGTCTCAACGCAGCCTTATAATGCTGTGAAACGATCCAGGAACCCAAACCATACTCCTAATAATACAAGTTTTGTTTCCAGAAGGCATCAAAATTGTCAAAAACACCCACAGAGCTGCAATAGTGTCCGGCCATGGAGCGGGGCAGGTAGCACCAGACTGGTGACACGCACTTCAGGACGGGTGCAGGGAGCCGGCATGGGACGTACCGGACTGGAGAGGCGCACTGGAGACTCGGCGTGGAAGGTTGGCACCGAACGACCCGGACTGGGGATGCTCACCGTGGGCACCATTAACGCCAGCTCCGTCTTCTCATTCTCGCCCTCTTCCTCTAGTTGCCTCAGTTCCTCTATGCCTCTAGGTACTACTCTTCCTCCTTACTTCTCGCCCCCCAATGGTACTTTAGCCTCGCCATATTCCACATGGGGAGTGGTACTGGCGCTTCCTCTTCACGGCCAGACCACCCCCATAGCTGCACGCCATCCTGAGCCCCGATTACGACGCTGTCCTCCTTGCTTCTCCTTCTTCCCTGAATAGCGCTGCTTGGTCTCGTGGTGGTTCATTCTGTCACGTTTGGGTGTGTGGATAGACCAAGGCGCAACGCAGTGATAGTTCGACATATTTATTTTATTTAATATAAAAATAAATATGTCGAACTATCACTGCGTTGCGCCTTGGTCTATCCACACACCCAAACGTGACAGACAAACATAAATCCACTTACTTCTCCAGACTGACATTGAATACAATGAACCACACCTAGGGTGTGGAACATACAAACATAAGTAGGATCCCTAATTAGAGACAATGCATAGAAGCTGCCTCTAATTAGGGATCCAACACAAAATTCTGTGTTGGATCTGACCATGGCTACATAGAGAAGCAAAAGGCTTCTCTATGGCCAGAGCCTGATATTTAGGGAGGGCAAAGGGCAAGATATTATGGGCCGTTTGTTAACTATAGCCCAGCATTCAACATCATAGTACCCTCTAAGCTCATCATTAAGCTCGAGGCCCTGGGTCTGAACCCCGGCCTGGGTCTGAACCCTGCCCTGTGCAACTTGGTCCTGGACTTCCTTTTTTATTTTTATTTTTATTTCACCTTTATTTAACCAGGTAGGTCAGTTGAGAACAAGTTCTCATTTGCAACTGTGACCTGGCCAAGACAAAGCAAAGCAGTGCAACAACAACAACACAGAGTTACACAGTAAACAAACATAGTCAAAAACACAATAGAAAATCTATATACAGAGTGCAAAATTTAGTGCTTCCTTACGGGCCGAAGTTAGGAAACAACACCTCCACTTCCCTGATCCTCAAACCTAATCCTAACCCAATAAATCTTCCTGACAGGTCATTGAGAAAGTTGCATAGTTCATTCCTGCAGCTCCAGCCATGTAGCTGTATAGTCCCTTTCTCTAGGGTCCTGAAGCACCACAGCTGGTCCTGTTGGTCTAGGGGTGATGTGGGACGTACTGTGTCTCAGACTCCTCTCCCCTCCTCCCGCCTGCCCTCCCCTCTCCTCCCCAGTCAGGCAGCACAGCAGAGACCAGAGATGTCGTCTAAAGGAGTGAGACAGCATGTAGAGAGCAGGGTTCAGGAAGCAGTGGGCGTAGGCCACAATACGACACACAACGTACACAACATACAGCCTCTCCCTGACCCCACAGTCTGGTTCAGTGTAGACAGACATCAGGAAGATGATGAGGTTGTATGGCGCCCAGCAGACGAAGAAGGCTACCACAATACAGAAGACCACCAGCAATGTGCGATGTCGTCTCCTGGTCGCAGTTACCAGGACCGTCCTGAGGATGGCACTGTAGCAAATGATGATGATGATTAGAGGGAGGACAAAGAGTAGGGACACCTGCAGGTAGTAACCCAGCTTCTGGAGGACAGAGAGAAACAGAGGTTATAAATGAATATCCAGCTTCTGGAGGAGAGAGAGAGAGAGAGAGAGAGAGAGAGAGAGAGAGAGAGAGAGAGAGAGAGAGAGAGAGAGAGAGAGAGAGAGAGAGAGAGAGAGAGAGAGAGAGAGGTTATATATGAATATCCAGCATCTGGAGGACAGAGAGAGAGAGAGAGAGAGAGAGAGAGAGAGAGAGAGAGAGAGAGAGAGAGAGAGAGAGAGAGAGAGAGAGAGAGGTTATATATGAATATCCAGCACCTGGAGGACAGAGAGAGAGAGAGAGAGAGAGAGAGAGAGAGAGAGGTTATATATGAATATTCAGCATCTGGGAGGACAGAGAGAGAGAGAGAGAGAGAGAGAGAGAGGGAGAGAGGAGAGAGAGAGAGAGAGAGAGAGAGAGAGAGGAGAGAGAGAGAGAGGGAGAGAGAGAGAGAGAGAGAGAGAGAGGGAGAGAGAGGGAGAGATTATATATGAATATCCAGCTTCTGGAGGAGAGAGAGAGAGGGAGGAGAGAGAGAGAGAGAGAGAGAGAGGGAGAGAGAGAGAGAGAGAGAGGGAGAGAGAGAGAGATTATATATGAATATACAGCTTCTGGAGGACAGAGAGGGAGAGAGAGGGAGAGAGAGAGAGAGAGAGAGAGAGAGAGAGAGAGAAGAGAGAGAGAGAGGAGAGAGAGAGAGAGAGAGAGAGAGGAGAGAGAGAGAGATGATATATGAATATACAGCTTCTGGAGGACAGAGAGAGAGAGAGAGAGAGAGAGAGAGAGAGAGAGAGAGAGAGAGAGAGAGAGAGAAGAGAGAGAGAGAGAGGGAGAGAGAGAGAGAGAGAGAGAGAGATTATATATGAATATCCAGCTTCTGGAGACAGAGAGAGAGAGGTTATATATGAAATATCCAACGTTGGAAAAGGAGCTGGGCACAATTATAAACAGGAATGTCCACTAACTGTTGAAACACAAACTACATACAAAGACCATGTCAGTGGAAACGTGTATCACTGTATCAAAGATCACTTGTTCTACCTTACTGTAACCCACCTCCTCGTCTGTCGTTCCAGGTGAGACCTCACAGGTGAACATTCTTGTCCCGTTTTCCACTTCCTGTACCCGGGAGGATATGACATCACTGAGGGAGGCGGCCAGGCTGACGACCCATGATGCCGTGCAAGCAGCCCAGGCGTTCCTCAGTCGTCTCCGGGGCACGGCGGCCCAGCGGGAGGCGACAACTGTCACACAGCGGTCCAACGTCATGGAGGTCAGCAGCATCATACTGCTGTAGAGACCAGTGAAGTACACCCCTGTCAACAGCTTACAGGCCTGGAATCAGAGGTCAGAATTAGAGGTCAGAGGTTAGGGTTAGAGGTCAGAGGTTATGGTTAGAGGTCAGAGGTTAGGGTTAGAGGTCAGATGTTATGGTTAGAGGTCAGAGGTTAGGGTTAGAGTTCAGAGGTTAGGGTCAGAGGTTAATGTTAGGAGTCAGAGGTCAGAGGTTAGGGTTAGAGTTCAGAGGTTAGGGTTAGAGTTCAGAGGTTAGGAGTCAGAGGTCAGAGGTTAGGGTCAGAGGTTAGGGTTAGTAGTCAGAGGTCACAGGTTAGGGTCAGCGGTCAGAGGTTAGGGTTAGAGTTCAGCAGCATTAGACTGCTGTAAAGACCGGTGAAGTAGGCCCCAGTCAACAATTTACAGGAATGGGGGTTAGGGGTCAGAGGTTAGGGTTAGTGTTATGGTACTCTTAGACTAGTGTTAGGGTTAGAGGTTAGGGGTCAGAGGTTAGGGTTATTGTATTGACATCATACCCACCAGGTCACCGAACAGCCAGTGGGAGAGGTGGTAGACGGCCCAGAAGGGGAGGGTCAGGGTGAAGAGGAGGTCTGAGGTCAACAGGTTGAGGATGAACAGGTTGGTGACCTTCCTTAGGTCCTCATAACGACACAAGGCTACCAGCAACAACCCGTTACCTAGACAACACAGAACACGCCAATAACTAGACAACACAGAGCACACTGTTAACTAGACAACACAGAGCTCACCGTTCGTTACCTAGACAACACAGAGCACACCGTTCGTTACCTAGACAACACAGAACACAACGTTACCTAGACAACACAGAGCACACCGTTCATTACCTAGACAACACAGAGCACACAGTTAGTTTCCTAGACAACACAGAACACAACGTTACCTAGACAACACAGAGCACACCGTTTGTTACCTAGACAACACAGAGCACACTGTTAATTTCCTAGACAACACAGAACACACTATTAACTAGACAACACAATACACAACGTTACCTAGACAACACAGGGCACACAGTAACAGGCCGTTCCTTGATAGAATTAAGATATTAAAACTTTCCCAATACGCATAGTTTATAAATTAAGAATAAGTATTATTCACTAGGTTTCTTACGTTGACCGAAAGCATTGATTAATAATTTACCAAGTTACCTGTGACACTGAGGAGGAAGCAACCAAGTTACCTGTGACACTGAGGAGGAAGCAACCAAGTTACCTGTGACACTGAGGAGGAAGCAACCAAGTTACCTGTGGCACTGAGGAGGAAGCAACCAAGTTACCTGTGACACTGAGGAGGAAGATGATCAGGAAGCAACCAGCCGTGAACTCGTCTAACCCTCCGACATTGTCACACAGCAGGACTAACTCTTTATCAAACTCTTCATCAATGTAGTTCAGAAGGCTGTCATTCGCAGGACTGGTCTCATTCAGGTCCATTGCTGCAATTAAGATGATTTATACTATAGAATGACAGTAAACCAGTGACTACAATACAGATCACAGATAATAAATATGATTTATACTATAGAATGACAGTAAACCAGTGACTACAATACAGATCACAGAGAATAAAGATGATTTATACTATAGAATGACAGTAAACCAGTGACTACAATACAGATCACAGATAATAAATATGATTTATACTATAGAATGACAGTAAACCAGTGACTACAATACAGATCACAGAGAATAAAGATGATTTATACTATAGAATGACAGTAAACCAGTGACTACAATACAGATCACAGATAATAAATATGATTTATACTATAGAATGACAGTAAACCAGTGACTACAATACAGATCACAGAGAATAAAGATGATTTATACTATAGAATGACAATAAACCAGTGACTACAATACAGATCACAGAGAATAAATATGATTTATACTATAGAATGACAGTAAACCAGTGACTACAATACAGATCACAGAGAATAAAGATGATTTATACTATAGAATGACAGTAAACCAGTGACTACAATACAGATCACAGAGAATAAAGATGATATATACTATAGAATGACAGTAAACCAGTGACTACAATACAGATCACAGATAATAAATATGATTTATACTATAGAATGACAGTAAACCAGTGACTACAATACAGATCACAGAGAATAAAGATGATTTATACTATAGAATGACAGTAAACCAGTGACTACAATACAGATCACAGATAATAAATATGATTTATACTATAGAATGACAGTAAACCAGTGACTACAATACAGATCACAGAGAATAAATATGATTTATACTATAGAATGACAGTAAACCAGTGACTACAATACAGATCACAGATAATAAAGATGATTTATACTATAGAATGACAGTAAACCAGTGACTACAATACAGATCACAGAGAATAAAGATGATTTATACTATAGAATGACAATAAACCAGTGACTACAATACAGATCACAGAGAATAAAGATGATTTATACTATAGAATGACAGTAAACCAGTGACTACAATACAGATCACAGAGAATAAAGATGATTTATACTATAGAATGACAGTAAACCAGTGACTACAATACAGATCACAGAGAATAAAGATGATTTATACTATAGAATGACAGTAAACCAGTGACTACAATACAGATCACAGATAATAAATATGATTTATACTATAGAATGACAGTAAACCAGTGACTACAATACAGATCACAGATAATAAATAGGATTTATACTATAGAATGACAGTAAACCAGTGACTACAATACAGATCACAGATAATAAATATGATTTATATTATAGAATGACAGTAAACCAGTGACTACAATACAGATCACAGATAATAAATATGATTTATACTATAGAATGACAGTAAACCAGTGACTACAATACAGATCACAGAGAATAAAGATGATTTATACTATAGAATGACAGTAAACCAGTGACTACAATACAGATCACAGAGAATAAATATGATTTATACTATAGAATGACAGTAAACCAGTGACTACAATACAGATCACAGAGAATAAAGATGATTTATACTATAGAATGACAGTAAACCAGTGACTACAATACAGATCACAGATAATAAAGATGATTTATACTATAGAATGACAGTAAACCAGTGACTACAATACAGATCACAGATAATAAATATGATTTATACTATAGAATGACAGTAAACCAGTGACTACAATACAGATCACAGATAATAAATATGATTTATACTATAGAATGACAGTAAACCAGTGACTACAATACAGATCACAGATAATAAATATGATTTATACTATAGAATGACAGTAAACCAGTGACTACAATACAGATCACAGATAATAAATATGATTTATACTATAGAATGACAGTAAACCAGTGACTACAATACAGATCACAGATAATAAATATGATTTATACTATAGAATGACAGTAAACCAGTGACTACAATACAGATCACAGATAATAAATATGATTTATACTATAGAATGACAGTAAACCAGTGACTACAATACAGATCACAGATAATAAATATGATTTATACTATAGAATGACAGTAAACCAGTGACTACAATACAGATCACAGAGAATAATGATGATTTATACTATAGAATGACAGTAAACCAGTGACTACAATACAGATCACAGAGAATAAAGATGATTTATACTATAGAATGACAGTAAACCAGTGACTACAATACAGATCACAGATAATAAATATGATTTATACTATAGAATGACAGTAAACCAGTGACTACAATACAGATCACAGAGAATAAAGATGATTCATACTATAGAATGACAGTAAACCAGTGACTACAATACAGATCACAGAGAATAAATATGATTTATACTATAGAATGACAGTAAACCAGTGACTACAATACAGATCACAGAGAATAAAGATGATTTATACTATAGAATGACAGTAAACCAGTGACTACAATACAGATCACAGATAATAAAGATGATTTATACTATAGAATGACAGTAAACCAGTGACTACAATACAGATCACAGATAATAAATATGATTTATACTATAGAATGACAGTAAACCAGTGACTACAATACAGATCACAGATAATAAATATGATTTATACTATAGAATGACAGTAAACCAGTGACTACAATACAGATCACAGATAATAAATATGATTTATACTATAGAATGACAGTAAACCAGTGACTACAATACAGATCACAGATAATAAATATGATTTATACTATAGAATGACAGTAAACCAGTGACTACAATACAGATCACAGATAATAAATATGATTTATACTATAGAATGACAGTAAACCAGTGACTACAATACAGATCACAGATAATAAATATGATTTATACTATAGAATGACAGTAAACCAGTGACTACAATACAGATCACAGATAATAAATATGATTTATACTATAGAATGACAGTAAACCAGTGACTACAATACAGATCACAGAGAATAATGATGATTTATACTATAGAATGACAGTAAACCAGTGATTACAATACAGATCACAGAGAATAAAGATGATTTATACTATAGAATGACAGTAAACCAGTGACTACAATACAGATCACAGATAATAAATATGATTTATACTATAGAATGACAGTAAACCAGTGACTACAATACAGATCACAGATAATAAATATGATTTATACTATAGAATGACAGTAAACCAGTGACTACAATACAGATCACAGAGAATAAAGATGATTTATACTATAGAATGACAGTAAACCAGTGACTACAATACAGATCACAGAGAATAAAGATGACTACAGTGTTACATAGCAGGACACATTACAAAGTTTCAGACATTTTCCAAGATATGGAAATTACATGAGTTCCATCAAATACTACAGCTGCGTTTTAATCAATTTGACAACATATATATAGCATCTCTATAATATCGTAATAATGTTAGCACCAACGTACCTAGTGAAATAGTTCTCAGAGTGTTAAGATGTTGTTTTAGTTAGAAAACTGTTAACCACTGTTCTAGAGGGGTGGACAGACAGTTCCTCAATTTCACCTCAGTTTCACATTTAGTAAAACATGGATGAGTGGACAGACAGTTCCTAATTTTCACCTCAGTTTCACATTTAGTAAAACATGGATGAGTGGACAGATTATGTGTTGTTCCTCATTTTCACCTCAAAAAGTTCTACAGCTGTACCATTGAGAGCATCTTGACTGGCTGCGTCACCGCTTGGTACGGCAACTGTTTGGCATCCGACCGCAAGGTGCTACCGAGGGTAGTGAGTACAGCCCAGTACATCACTGGGGCAGAGCTCTGTAATACGGGACCACTATACTAGGCGGTGTCAGAAGAAGGCCATACAAATGACCAAAGACTCCAGCCACCCTATTCATAGACTGTTCTCTCTGCTACTTCAATGTAAGAAGCACCAAGTCTGGAACCAACAGGGCCCCTAAGACTGCTAGATAGTTCATTCAAATGTTAACCAATAGCTACCGGACTTTCTGCATTGACCCTTTTTGCACTCATTATTTGGACTCATTACATACACTGCTGCTACTGTTTATTATCTATCTTGTTGCCTAGTTACTTAACCCCTACTTATATGTACATATCTACCTCAATGACTTCGTACCCCTGCACCTCAACTCGGTACTGGTACCCCTGCACCTCAACTCGGTACTGGTACCCCTGCACCTCAACTCGGTACTGGTACCCCTGCACCTCAACTCGGTACTGGTACCCCTGCACCTCAACTCGGTACTGGTACCCTGTGTATAAAGCCAAGTTATCATTACTCATTGTGTATTTATTCCTCAAGTTATTATTTTTCTATAATGTATATTTTTCTCTCTATATTGTTGGGAAGGGCTGTAAGCATGTTACTGTTAGTCTACATCTGTTGTTCACCAAACATGTGACAAATAACGTTTGATTTGATTTGATTGGTTTCACATGTAGTCAAACATGGATGAGTGGACAGACTACATGTTGTTTCTTAGTTTCACATGTAGTCAAACATATTAGTATTCGTTCTTGACATATATTGAACATGAAGTAAAGAATACTATAACATATATTATGAAAGTGAATGGTTCCAGTCTGAGATGTGGCTTTTTATGTCTCCAAGAACAAGGAAGAGTCCTTTAGACTGTGGCTCCAGGAACAAGGAAGCTGTGGCTACAGAAACAAGGAAGAGGCCTTAACGAATGCCCCGCGCAGAACGACGGGCCCTCCTCCTCTCCAGCGATCATCCTCGCCGGCGTTCTAAACCGGCAGCCGGGGGAAGATGGTAGTAACACACTATTTAACCCTGTGTGTTTTGTTTCAACCCTCGCGGGTTATTGTCTATGTGTGTTGCCATGTTATAGTAAATGTTAACTGTTCAACTTAGTCATATCTTTCGTCTTGTTTCACTCACTTTCACCCCTCGCAATATCACATAGCCAATGTATTCCTTACTACATTTAGCTAACATTAGATAGTTAATACAGAGATTTTTTCCTTTGCCTCAATTCAGCAGTCATGTCTAGATCATCATGTTATTTGTAGTTCTTTACGATAGCCACATGTCTAGATCATCATGTTATTTGTAGTTCTTTACGATAGCCACATGTCTAGATCATCATGTTATTTGTAGTTCTTTACGATAGCCACATGTCTAGATCATCATGTTATTTGTAGTTCTTTACGATAGCCACATGTCTAGATCATCATGTTATTTGTAGTTCTTTACGATAGCCACATGTCTAGATCATCATGTTATTTGTAGTTCTAGTTAATGCACGTTCTGTTTGTTTCATTCTCTCAGAGAGATTGAAGCTAAAGAGACTGTCTGTTCTCAACTGACTTGCCTAGTTAAATAAAGATTAAATTAAATAAAATAGTTTAATATGGTCAATAAAATCTAATAAATTATCAAATAAACATACAGTTGACATGTAGGCTATGATGTGTTTTTTCTTGTGTGGTAGATTTTGTGGGTTTTGACACTTTTATGTAAGTGTCATAACCAGCCATAAAATAACACATATGTCACAACAAGGGCTAAATAAATGTGTCATGACAGTGTTATGACCATATTATAACAGCTTATGACATGGTTATGACAAGTTCTGTCAGGTCTGATGACATATTATGACATGGTTATGACAAGTTCTGTCAGGTCTTATGACATATTATGACATGGTTATGACATGGTTATGACATATTATGACATGGTTATGACATATTATGACATGGTTATGACGCTGGGTGTCCAGTAAAGTGTTACTGCTTTCTTTAACCACTAATCAACTGATAACTGTGTGACAGACATTTTCATTCTGTAAGTAAAAAATGAAATTTAACTGCAACAGCAACTCTCAACTCTATGGAAACCTGTATGGAACCAATCTGTATTTCTGCGTCTATAGAAGTGCTTTTTAGATTCTAGGAACCTTAGCCCACTACAGGATCATTTACTTACATGGGTTTGTTTTGTACTTTTTATTTAACCAGGTAAGTCAGTTAAGAACAAATTCTTATTTATAATGACGGCCTACACCGGCCAAACTCAGATGACGCTGGGCCAATTGTGTGCCGCCCTATGGGACTCGCAATCATGGCCGGATGTGATACAGCCTGGATTAAAACCAGGTTGTCTGTAGTGATGCCTCTAGCACTGAGATGCAGTGTCTTAGACCACTGCGCCTCTTGGGAGCCCAAACTACTTAAGGTCTGTGTCAGTATATCAGCCTAACAAACGCCTGTTATAGTGTGGTGGACTGGATAGTCTGTTTCCATAGAGGTCTAACACACCTGTTATAGTGTGGTGGACTGGATAGTCTGGTTCCATAGAGGTCTAACACACCTGTTATAGTGTGGTGGACTGGATAGTCTGGTTCCATAGAGGTCTAACACACCTGTTATAGTGTGGTGGACTGGATAGTCTGGTTCTATAGAGGTCTAACACACCTGTTATAGTGTGGTGGACTGGATAGTCTGGTTCCATAGAGGTCTAACACACCTGTTATAGTGTGGTGGACTGGATAGTCTGGTTCTATAGAGGTCTAACACACCTGTTATAGTGTGGTGGACTGGATAGTCTGGTTCCATAGAGGTCTAACACACCTGTTATAGTGTGGTGGACTGGATAGTCTGTTTCCATAGAGGTCTAACACACCTGTTATAGTGTGGTGGACTGGATAGTCTGTTTCCATAGAGGTCTAACACACCAGTTATAGTGTGGTGGACTGGATAGTCTGGTTCTATAGAGGTCTAACACACCTGTTATAGTGTGGTGGACTGGATAGTCTGGTTCCATAGAGGTCTAACACACCTGTTATAGTGTGGTGGACTGGATAGTCTGTTTCCATAGAGGTCTAACACACCTGTTATAGTGTGGTGGACTGGATAGTCTGGTTCCATAGAGGTCTAACACACCTGTTATAGTGTGGTGGACTGGATAGTCTGGTTCCATAGAGGTCTAACACACCTGTTATAGTGTGGTGGACTGGATAGTCTGGTCCCATAGAGGTCTAACACACCTGTTATAGTGTGGTGGACTGGATAGTCTGGTTCTATAGAGGTCTAACACACCTGTTATAGTGTGGTGGACTGGATAGTCTGGTTCCATAGAGGTCTAACACACCTGTTATAGTGTGGTGGACTGGATAGTCTGGTTCCATAGAGGTCTAACACACCTGTTATAGTGTGGTGGACTGGATAGTCTGGTTCCATAGAGGTCAGCCTATAGCCCATGGTAATTGTGGAGGCAATGACAGGTAGATATCACTGCATGTTGTGAAACGGCATGTCATCCTGTTCTCCAACTACATGCTAACCCAAACACATCGCTCCAACTCATGATAATGTTGAGGCTTGTTAAGGTGTATTTACCACTACAGTACCTTGCTCTCTGAGACACAGCATGTATTCGTGTTGTGATGCCAGCTACAGTAAGACCCAAGTTGTATTCACTAGGAACCATACAGAAGCAAACAGACCTAAACATTTAGCAACAGTGTCCCACTAATGAATACACCACAAGAAAGAAGCAGCCAGACAGAAGAGTTTAAAAGCAGATGTGTTTATTTTATTGTGTCACTGTCAAAAGCATTTATTACAGACGGATTTATCATAATTAAAGATCTCTGGTTAAAAAAAAGAATACATGTAAATCATGTCTTTAAAAAGTAATACTTTATGACTGTATGTGTTGAAAGTAACAGGCACTGATTCATCAGGTGAATACATTATGTCTGACAGAGAGAGGTTATGTCTTGTTCTCTCTCTCATCAGTCTTCCAGTCAACAGTCACAACCTCTGCTTAGCCATCCCCTCTCTCTCTCCTCTGCAAAGCCCTTCTCTCTGCCTGAGTTACAGCTTCCTGCGTGGGTGTGACTTACGCTGCATCATCCTCTGTCTGGAGCCGTTGGAGGAGAGCTTGGATCCTGAGACGATAAACAAGTTAGTCAGCATAACTCTACAACCTGAAGCAGAGAGGTATAGTGACATGTCTTCACTTTACAGTAGAACCCCCCCAACAGCCCAACTCCAGTCCCCCCAACAGCCCAACTCCAGTCCCCCCCAACAGCCCAACTCCAGTCCCCCCAACAGCCCAACTCCAGTCCCCCCAACAGCCCAACTCCAGTCCCCCCAACAGCCCAACTCCAGTCCCCCCAACAGCCCAACTCCAGTCCCCCCAACAGCCCAACTCCAGTCCCCCGAACAGCCCAACTCCAGTCCCCCCAACAGCCCAACTCCAGTCCCCCCAACAGCCCAACTCCAGTCCCCCCAACAGCCCAACTCCAGTCCCCCCAACAGCCCAACTCCAGTCCCCCCAACAGCCCAACTCCAGTCCTCCAGGACCCCCAACAGCCCAACTGGAGGACTGGACTGGAGTTGGGCTGTTGGGGGTCCTGGAGGACTGAAGTTTGGCTGTTGGGGGTCCTGGAGGACTGAAGTTTGGCTGTTGGGGGTCCTGGAGGACTGAAGTTTGGCTGTTGGGGGTCCTGGAGAACTGGAGTTGAGAATCACTGCTATTGGGGACGGCTGAGTCATGTTAAAGTACTGTAGAACCTACAACTACCTTTCAGGTTTATCCAACAGGTCTCCCTCGACAGAAAGAGGTAGAGCAAGTCTTCACATGAGAGTAAAACAGCTATCATCGTCCAGTACTGGATTTGGCTAATAGAGTTGTGATGCTGGTTAAAGCATTACCAACTATTGTACTTACCGAAGGGTGAGAACGCGAAGCCCCCGAATGTGGGGACTGCAGCGCCGGGGCTGAGGAAGGGGTTGAGACCGCCCCCGCTGGAGCTCTGCTCTACTGTAGCCTGAGCTGGGGGAGGAGCCACCACTAGGTAGGAGGAGGCAGAATAGTCAGAACATAGGCAATGCCCACAAACAACCCCTAGGCCCAGTCCCAAACAGACTCTAGTCCAGAAACAACCCCTAGGCCCAGTCCCAAACAGACTCTAGTCCAGAAACAACCCCTAGGCCCAGTCCCAAACAGACTCTAGTCCAGAAACAACCCCTAGGCCCAGTCCCAAACAGACTCTAGTCCAGAAACAACCCCTAGGCCCAGTCCCAAACAGACTCTAGTCCAGAAACAACCCCTAGGCCCAGTCCCAAACAGACTCTAGTCCAGAAACAACCCCTAGGCCCAGTCCCAAACAGACTCTAGTCCAGAAACAACCCCTAGGCCCAGTCCCAAACAGACTCTAGTCCAGAAACAACCCCTAGGCCCAGTCCCAAACAGACTCTAGTCCAGAAACAACCCCTAGGCCCAGTCCCAAACAGACTCTAGTCCAGAAACAACCCCTAGGCCCGGTCCCAAACAGACTCTAGTCCAGAAACAACCCCTAGGCCCGGTCCCAAACAGACTCTAGTCCAGAAACAACCCCTAGGCCCGGTCCCAAACAGACTCTAGTCCAGAAACAACCCCTAGGCCCGGTCCCAAACAGACTCTACCCAGAAACAACCCCTAGGCCCGGTCCCAAACAGACTCTAGTCCAGAAACAACCCCTAGGCCCGGTCCCAAACAGACTCTAGTCCAGAAACAACCCCTAGGCCCAGTCCCAAACAGACTCTACCCAGAAACAACCCCTAGGCCCAGTCCCAAACAGACTCTACCCAGAAACAACCCCTAGGCCTGGTGCCAACGGACCTAAGCACTGCATGTAGATCAGAAAGGTTTCCATCATTATATTAGATATCGGAGGTAGGTTAGAGGTCCAAAGTAACTCACATGCTGTTGGTTGTGTTGGATTAGTCTGGAAGCAGCTGGGGGGTTCTGGAGACTCTATTATAGACACCTCTCTCACTGGGGAGGAACACAGACAGAGGGTTTGAAATTATTAGCTAGAAAATACTAGTCTGCTGTATTTGCTCCGAGTACTATATGGACCCAGTAGAATAGAGAAACCAATAAGGTTCTCTCTGTCACCTTTCTCATAGATGCTGATGAAGCTCCCCTGACACACCTCCTCCAGGAGCCCTCTGAAGTCAGCTACTGATGACATCACCATGTTAAAGGTGAAGTTGGGGTCGAAGGTCACAGCCGGCAGGCCTCCAATCACAGGAGAGGAGCTCAGAGACTGACAGCTCTACAACAACAGAGACAGACAGGTTAGAGAGTCAGCCTGGCCAGGTGAGTAGGATACCCAAACTCTGGTTTCATTCTATAAAGTTGCCATTAATACTGAATTACAAATCAACCTCAAGCCCAAGATTTCAGGGGTCGATTTGAAACTCTGCATCAGTCGTCTCTGGCTGAGGATGGCATAGACAGGAGCAACTCTGCATCAGTTACCTGGAGGAAGAAGATGGGGTCCTCAGAGTGTGAGAGCTGCTCCAGCTCAGCATCTCTCCTCCTCAGCTCAGACATCTCCTGCTCCAGCTTGGCCAGCAGTCCTTCAGCTTGGCTGACGGCAGTCTTCTCCTGGGCTCTGATCAGCTCCCTCACCTCAAACCTCTTCAGCTCCATGGAGCGGATCAGCTCTGTAAACACCCTCTCACTGTCCTCCACGGCCGACCGTGCTGAACGCTGCAGGGCGACACAGAGGGACAGTAGATGTCTCTGTATGTCTAATGTACTAATGGAATATTGTCTAAGGCTGCGTTATATATTTAAATGATCAAATAAGTTCAATAAATACTAACAGAAATAGACAGCAGTTTAGTATCAAGCCTGGTGTGGCCCAGTCTACTCCCCATACTGGTACTCACAACTGGAGAACCTGGAACAAGCCTGGTGTGGCCCAGTCTACTCCCCATACTGGTACTCACAACTGGAAAACCTGGAACAAGCCTGGTGTGGCCCAGTCTACTCCCCATACTGGTACTCACAACTGGAGAACCTGGAACTGCTTTCTCTCAGCGTTAGACAGACAGATACTCACAGTAAGAGAGCTGATGGCCTGTCTCAGCTCCCGCACGTCCTTCTCTCTCTCTTGGATCATCTGCTGAGACCTGCTCTTCAGCTCCCCCAGTTGGCTCTGAAGAGAAATGAACGGACAGACAGAGAGACAGGCAGGCAGGCAGGCAGGCAGGCAGGCAGGCAGGCAGGCAGGCAGGCAGGCAGGCAGACCCACACACACAGGCAGAGACGCAGACAGACAAACAGAAAAGAGCATTAACAATATAAACTTTGATTTTAGCTATAACTTTAAAGAGTAGTCTGAGACTGATAATCCTTTTTAGGACTTTTAAATGAATGTTATATAGCCATTGCTTCACAATAATGTAACCCTCATCTCTCAGCTCTTTACCATATCATGTGTAGGGTTGACAGCTACATGTAACCCACTTACAAAGCATTTAGAAGTCTGTAATTTTTATCATAGGTACACTTCAACTGTGAGAGACGGAATCTAAAACAAAAATCCAGAAAATCACATTGTATGATTTTTAAATAATTAATTTGCATTTTATTGCATGACATAAGTATTTGATCACCTACCAACCAGTAAGAATTCCGGCTCTCACAGACCTGTTAGTTTTTCTTTAAGAAGCCCTCTTGTTCTCCACTCGTTACCTGTATTAACTGCACCTGTTTGAACTCGTTACCTGTATAAAAGACACCTGTCCACACACTCAATCAAACAGACTCCAACCTCTCCACAATGGCCAAGACCAGAGAGCTGTGTAAGGACATCAGGGATACAATTGTAGACCTGCACAAGGCTGGGATGGGCTACAGGACAATAGGCAAGCAGCTTGGTGAGAAGGCAACAACTGTTGGCGCAATTATTAGAAAATGGAAGAAGTTCAAGATGACGCTCAATCTCCCTCGGTCTGGGGCACCATGCAAGATCTCACCTCGTGGGGCATCAATGATCATGAGGAAGGTGAGGGATCAGCCCAGAACTACACGGCAGGACCTGGTCAATGACCTGAAGAGAGCTGGGACCACAGTCTCAAAGAAAACCATTAGTAACACACTACGCCGTCATGGATTAAAATCCTGCAGCGCACGCAAGGTCCCCCTGCTCAAGCCAGCGCATGTCCAGGCCCGTCTGAAGTTTGCCAATGACCATCTGGATGATCCAGAGGAGGAATGGGAGAAGGTCATGTGGTCTGATGAGACAAAAATAGAGCTTTTTGGTCTAAACTCCACTCGCCGTGTTTGGAGGAAGAAGAAGGATGAGTACAACCCCAAGAACACCATCCCAACCGTGAAGCATGGAGGTGGAAACATCATTCTTTGGGGATGCTTTTCTGCAAAGGGGACAGGACGTTTGCACCGTATTGAGGGGAGGATGGATGGGGCCATGTATCGTGAGATCTTGGCCAACAACCTCCTTCCCTCAGTAAGAGCATTGAAGATGGGTCGTGGCTGGGTCTTCCAGCATGACAACGACCCGAAACACACAGCCAGGGCAACTAAAGAGTGGCTCCGTAAGAAGCATCTCAAGGTCCTGGAGTGGCCTAGCCAGTCTCCAGACCTGAACCCAATAGAAAATCTTTGGAGGGAGCTGAAAGTCCGTATTGCCCAGCGACAGCCCCGAAACCTGAAGGATCTGGATGGAGGAGTGGGCCAAAATCCCTGCTGCAGTGTGTGCAAACCTGGTCAAGAACTACAGGAACCGTATGATCTCTGTAATTGCAAACAAAGATTTCTGTACCAAGTATTAAGTTCTGCTTTTCTGATGTATCAAATAATTATGTCATGCAATAAAATGCAAATTAATTACTTAAAAATCATACAATGTGATTTTCTGGATTTTTGTTTTAGATTCTGTCACTCACAGTTGAAGTGTACCTATGATAAAAATGACAGACCTCTACATGCTTTGTAAGTAGGAAAACCTGCAAAATCGGCAGTGTATCAAATACTTTACTGTATGTAAACAGATCACGTCTCAATTTAGTTCTCATAAAGCAGTGAGTGATATTATGACACAATCTCAGTAGTTGTTGCATTTAAAGCTTGTCTAAGTCCTATTTGTATTTATTTAACCAGGTAGGTTTTATTTCACCTTTATTTAACCAGGTAGGTTTTATTTCACCTTTATTTAACCAGGTAGGTTTTATTTCACCTTTAATTAACCAGGTAGGTTTTATTTCACCTTTATTTAACCAGGTAGGTTTTATTTCACCTTTATTTAACCAGGTAGGCCAGTTGAGAACAAGTTCTCATTTACAACTGCGACCTGGCCAAGACAAAGCAAAGCAGTGTGACAAAAACAACACAGATTTACACAGTAAACAAACAGTCAAAAACACAATAGAAAATCTATATACAGAGTGCAAATGTAGTAAGATTAGGAAGGTAAGGCAATAAATAGGCCATAGTGGTGAAATAATTACAAATTAGAATTAACACTGGACTGATGGATGTGAAAATAGACACTGGAGTGCAAATGAGCAAATATAATAAATATGAGGATGAGGTAGTAGGATGGGCTATTTACAGAAGGGCTGTATACAGGTGCAGTGATCGATAAGATGCTCTGACAGCTGATGCCATCATCACCAACTGATGTCAGCCAGTATAAGGCTGCGGATTGATTGCATTGTTTGAATGGAATGTTGGCATATTGGAAGTTAATTAGAAAATGTATTGGAATCATTCCTCTAAAACTGTCGTCTGGCAAAAACATGCAGTGCAGATACTTTACACCACCATCACAGCACTGACAAACCTAGCTCTCGAAGAGTCTAGGCAGCATTCTGGCTTCACCCACGACTGATTCATGTTAACTACAATCCCCACAATCCCCTACAATCCCCACGCTGCGTTTTAACGTTCAGAAACGCCAATAATCATCTCTTGCGATTCGGCTTTCTAAACTGCTACACTTCCAGGGTTTACTCTGTTAGCTGCATGCTTGTCTTCCATCAGTTTCCGTTAACAAGCTCTGTAACATGAACATCTGGCCGTGTGGGAACACTAACCCTATAAAAGCAGTGTAACATGAACATCTGGCCGTGTGGGAACACTAACCCTATAAAAGCAGTGTAACATGAACATCTGGCCGTGTGGGAACACTAACCCTATAAAAGCAGTGTAACATGAACATCTGGCCGTGTGGGAACACTAACCCTATAAAAGCAGTGTAACATGAACATCTGGCCGTGTGGGAACACTAACCCTATAAAAGCAGTGTAACATGAACATCTGGCCGTGTGGGAACACTAACCCTATAAAAGCGTTGTATCAATTTAACTTTTTGTAATTAAAGTTAAGGTCCTTATGCTTCCAAAACCGTACTGTAAGCGATATGTGTTAACGTTCAGATTGAGCATGTCTGACCTTTATCCAGTCATAAAAAGGTTAATGTCCATTTAAATATTGTAATCCTATAAGAGTGTCTTTGGTGAATGAAGATAACAAAAGAAAGAGGAGTTGATCATCAGCAGAGAGCGGCCATACCCGTTTACTGTGGGTCTCAGTGTGGGCCAGGACCGTGTCATGGCCCTTATGCTCCTCCGTCATACACAGGTAACAGATACACTGCTGGTCGGTCCGACAGAACACCTCCAGCAGCTTGTCGTGCTGGGGACAGATCGTCTCCTGTAGTTTCTTGGAGGCCTGGACCAGCTTGTGTTTCTTAAACGCAACGGATTCGTAGTGAGGCAGGAGGTGGGTGTCGCAGTAGGAGGCCAGACACACCAGACACGACTTGACGGCTCGGTTCTTCCTCCCGGTACACACGTCACATTCCACGTCCTCCGGTCCGGCGTAGCACTGCGGCGGGGGAGCAGCTTGGAGTCCCGTCCTCCTGAACCGGTCCACCACCTCCGCTAGCATGGTGTTTCTGCCGAGCCGAGGCCTCGGGGTGAAGCTCTGACGGCACTGCGGACAGCCGTAAACAGACACGTCGTCGTCCTGGTCCCAGTAGCCTTTAATACACACCGAACAGTAGCTGTGTCCGCACGGCACGGTCACCGGGTCCCTCAGCACGTCCAGACATATCGAACAGTTAAATTGGTCTTGGTCGAGGAAGAGTCCAGCTTGAGCCATTCTCCGAACAGAAACAGCAGGAAGTAGTTAAAGAGACGAGCTTTGTTGACAACAAGTGGAGGAATATCCGGTGGGCGTGGTCTGTGAGGACGTCGTCAGAAAAAGGCGGAAGCCAACGGCTGTGAGTGACAGAACGAACAACTTATTCTATGGTATAATAACGGTCCACAAACAAACGTTGAAGGTGCGTCCCGCCACCTAGTGTGCTGGAGTGTGTGGTCAATCATGGTTTACAACATCAGCTCCACATTTCTAAATCCTCCTACCTGACTCAGTACTTCTGAGAAAATAACCCTAACTTCTAATAGATCCTCCCCCATCTACAATGTAATTCCCTTCCCAACCAGAATGGGCTGGGACCCAGCAGAATCTCACTACTACACCCTCTAACCAACCAGAATGGGCTGGGACCCAGCAGAATCTCACTACTACACCCTCTAACCAACCAGAATGGGCTGGGACCCAGCAGAATCTCACTACTACACCCTCTAACCAACCAGAATGGGCTGGGACCCAGCAGAATCTCACTACTACACCCTCTAACCAACCAGAATGGGCTGGGACCCAGCAGAATCTCACTACTACACCCTCTAACCAACCAGAATGGGCTGGGACCCAGCAGAATCTCACTACTACACCCTCTAACCAACCAGAATGGGCTGGGACCCAGCAGAATCTCACTACTACACCCTCTAACCAACCAGAATGGGCTGGGACCCAGCAGAATCTCACTACTACACCCTCTAACCAACCAGAATGGGCTGGGACCCAGCAGAATCTCACTACTACACCCTCTAACCAACCAGAATGGGCTGGGACCCAGCAGAATCTCACTACTACACCCTCTAACCAACCAGAATGGGCTGGGACCCAGCAGAATCTCACTACTACACTCTCTAACCAACCAGAATGGGCTGGGACCCAGCAGAATCTCACTACTACACCCTCTAACCAACCAGAATGGGCTGGGACCCAGCAGAATCTCACTACTACACCCTCTAACCAACCAGAATGGGCTGGGACCCAGCAGAATCTCACTACTACACCCTCTAACCAACCAGAATGGGCTGGGACCCAGCAGAATCTCACTACTACACCCTCTAACCAACCAGAATGGGCTGGGACCCAGCAGAATCTCACTACTACACCCTCTAACCAACCAGAATGGGCTGGGACCCAGCAGAATCTCACTACTACACCCTCTAACCAACCAGAATGGGCTGGGACCCAGCAGAATCTCACTACTACACCCTCTAACCAACCAGAATGGGCTGGGACCCAGCAGAATCTCACTACTACACCCTCTAACCAACCAGAATGGGCTGGGACCCAGCAGAATCTCACTACTACACCCTCTAACCAACCAGAATGGGCTGGGACCCAGCAGAATCTCACTACTACACCCTCTAACCAACCAGAATGGGCTGGGACCCAGCAGAATCTCACTACTACACCCTCTAACCAACCAGAATGGGCTGGGACCCAGCAGAATCTCACTACTACACCCTCTAACCAACCAGAATGGGCTGGGACCCAGCAGAATCTCACTACTACACCCTCTAACCAACCAGAATGGGCTGGGACCCAGCAGAATCTCACTACTACACCCTCTAACCAACCAGAATGGGCTGGGACCCAGCAGAATCTCACTACTACACCCTCTAACCAACCAGAATGGGCTGGGACCCAGCAGAATCTCACTACTACACCCTCTAACCAACCAGAATGGGCTGGGACCCAGCAGAATCTCACTACTACACCCTCTAACCAACCAGAATGGGCTGGGACCCAGCAGAATCTCACTACTACACCCTCTAACCAACCAGAATGGGCTGGGACCCAGCAGAATCTCACTACTACACCCTCTAACCAACCAGAATGGGCTGGGACCCAGCAGAATCTCACTACTACACCCTCTAACCAACCAGAATGGGCTGGGACCCAGCAGAATCTCACTACTACACCCTCTAACCAACCAGAATGGGCTGGGACCCAGCAGAATCTCACTACTACACCCTCTAACCAACCAGAATGGGCTGGGACCCAGCAGAATCTCACTACTACACCCTCTAACCAACCAGAATGGGCTGGGACCCAGCAGAATCTCACTACTACACCCTCTAACCAACCAGAATGGGCTGGGACCCAGCAGAATCTCACTACTACACCCTCTAACCAACCAGAATGGGCTGGGACCCAGCAGAATCTCACTACTACACCCTCTAACCAACCAGAATGGGCTGGGACCCAGCAGAATCTCACTACTACACCCTCTAACCAACCAGAATGGGCTGGGACCCAGCAGAATCTCACTACTACACCCTCTAACCAACCAGAATGGGCTGGGACCCAGCAGAATCTCACTACTACACCCTCTAACCAACCAGAATGGGCTGGGACCCAGCAGAATCTCACTACTACACCCTCTAACCAACCAGAATGGGCTGGGACCCAGCAGAATCTCACTACTACACCCTCTAACCAACCAGAATGGGCTGGGACCCAGCAGAATCTCACTACTACACCCTCTAACCAACCAGAATGGGTTGGGACCCAGCAGAATCTCACTACTACACCCTCTAACCAACCAGAATGGGCTGGGACCCAGCAGAATCTCACTACTACACCCTCTAACCAACCAGAATGGGCTGGGACCCAGCAGAATCTCACTACTACACCCTCTTCTTAAAACCACATTGTTGGATAAGGCTTGTAAGCATTTCATGGTAAGGTCTACGCATGTGACGAAGTCTTCTACATATCTGCACATCAAATGCAGGAAGGTGAACGCCTGCTCCTGTGCGCCACTAACTGAATCCTCGGATCCAACTGTAAAAAGCGGTAAAAATGCATTAAAACTTTGACCCAATGTAATTGTCAACCAGTTTCCCTTTATCCTCTTCTCTACCAAGGTTAGATCAGATCAGATCAAATGTTATTGGTCACTACAACTGTGACCTGGCCAAGACAAAGCAAAGCAGTGAGACAACAACAACACAGTTACACATGAGAATAAACAAACGTACAGTCAATAACACAATAGAGAATCAAATGTAGTGCAAAATGCAGAAAGGTTAGGAAGGTAGGACAATAAATAGACCATAGTGGTGAAATAATTACAAATTAGAATTAACACTGGAATGATGGATGTGCAGATGATGATGTACAAATAGAAATACTATAAAAATAACAATATGGGGATAAGGTAGTAGTGTGGGCTATTTACAGAAGGGCTGTATACAGGTGCAGTGATCGATAAGCAGCTTTGACAGCTGATGCTTAAAGTTATTGAGGGAGATAGGAACCTCTAGCTTCAATGATTTTTGCAATTCGTTCCAGTCATTGGCAGCAGAGAACTGGAAGGAATGGCGACCAAAGGAGGTGTTGGCTTTGGGGATGACCAGTGAAATATACCTGCTGGAGCGCATGCTACGGGTGGGTGTTGCTATGGTGACCAGCGAGCTGAGATAAGGTGGGGATTTACCTAGCAAAGACTTATAGATGACCTGGAACCAGTGGGTTTGGTGACGAATGTGTAGTGAGGGCCAGCCAACGAGAGCATACAGGTTGCAGTGGTGGGTAGTATATGGGGCTTTGGTAACAAAACGGATGGCACTGTGATAGACTACATCCAATTTGCTGAGTAGAGTGTTGGAGGCTATTTTGTAAATGACATCGCCGAAGTCAAGGATCGGTAGGATAGTCAGTTTTACAAGGGCATGTTTGGCAGCATGAGTGAAGGAGGCTTTGTTGCGAAATAGGAAGCCGATTCTAGATTTAATTTTGGATTGGAGATGCTTAATATGAGTCTGGAAGTTGAGTTTACAGTCTATCAGACACATATGTATTTGTAGGTGTCCACGTATTCTAAGTCAGACCCGTCGAGAGTAGTGATGATAGTCCGGTGGCCGGGTGCGGGCAGCGTTCGATTGAAAAGCATGCATTTAGTCTTATTTGCATTTAAGAGCAGTTGGAGGCCACGGAAGGAGTGTTTTATGGCATTGAAGCTTGTTTGGAGGTTTGTTAACACAGTGTCCAAAGAGGGGCCAGATGTATACAGAATGGTGTCGTCTGCGTAGAGATGGATCAGAGAGTCACCAGCAACGAGAGCGACATCATTGATGTATAAAGAGAAAAGGGTTGGCCCAAGAATTGAACCCTGTGGCACCCCCATAGAAACTATATATACATATATGGACGAGAAATGTCAGAGTGGCATTGACTAAATACAGTAGAATAGAATACAGTATACAGTTGAAGTAGGAAGTTTACATACACCTTATCCAAATACATTTAAACTCAGTTTTTCACAATTCCTGACATGTAATCCTAGTAAAAATTCCCTGTCTTAGGTCAGTTAGGATCACCACTTTATTTTAACAATGTGAAATGTCAGAATAATAGTAGAGAGAATGATTTATTTCAGCTTTTATTTCTTTCGTCACATTCCCAGTGGGTCAGAAGTTTACATACACTCAATTAGTATTTGGTAGCATTGCCTTTAAATGTTTTAACTTGGGTCAAACGTTTCAGGTAGCCTTCCACAAGCTTCCCACAATAAGTTGGGTGAATTTTGGTCCATTCCTCCTGACAGAACTGGTGTAACTGAGTCAGGTTTGTAGGCCTCCTTGCTCGCACACGCTTTTTCAGTTCTGCCCACAAATGTTCTATAGGATTGAGGTCAGGGCTTTGTGATGGCCACTCCAATACCTTGACTTTGTTGTCCTGAAGCCATTTTGCCACAACTTTGCTTGTGGTCATTGTCCATTTGGAAGACCCATTTGCGACCAAGCTTTAATTTTCTGACTGATGTCTTGAGACGTTGCTTCAATATATCCACATAATTTTCCTTCCTCATGATGCCATCTATTTTGTGAAGTGCACCAGTCCCTCCTGCAGCAAAGCACCCCCACAACATGATGCTGCCACCCCCCGTGCTTCACGGTTGGGATGGTGTTCTTTGGCTTGCAAACATCCCCGTTTTTCCTCCAAAGATAATGATGGTCATTATGGCCAAACAGTTCTATTTTTGTTTAATCAGACCAGAGGACATTTCTCCAAAAAGTCTTTGTACACGTGCAGTTGCAAACCGTTTTATGGCGGTTTTGGAGCAGTGGCTTCTTCCTTGCTGAGCGGCCTTTCAGGTTATGTTGAAATAGGACTCGTTTTACTGTGGATATAGATACTTTTGTACTTCCTCCAGAATATTTACAAGGTCCTTTGCTGTTGTTCTGGGATTGATTTGCACTTTTCACACCAAAGTACGGTCATCTCTAGGAGACAGAACACGTCTCCTTCCTGAGCGGTATGACGGCTGCGTAGTCCCATGGTGTTTATACTTGCGTACTATTGTTTGTACAGATGAACTTGGTACCTTCAGGCGTTTGGAAATTACTCCCAAGGATGAACCAGACTTATGGAGGTCTACAATTTTCTTTTGAAGGTAGGCCTTGAAATACATCCACAGGTACATCTCCAATGGACTCAAATTATGTCAATTAGCCTATCAGAAGCTTCTAAAGCCATGACATCATTTTCTGGACTGTTTCAAGCTGTTAAAAGGCACAGCCAACTTAGTGTATGTAAACTTCTGACCCACTGGAATTGTGATATAGTGAATTATAAGTGAAATAATCTGTCTGTAAACAATTGTTGGAATAATTACTTGTGTCCTGCACAAAGTAGATAACCTAACCGACTTGCCAAAACTATAGTTTGTTAACTTGAAATCTGTGGAGTGGTTGAAACATGAGTTTTAATGACTTCAACCTAAGTGTATGTAAACTTCCGACTTCAACTGTACATATGAGATGAGTCATGCAAAATATGTAAACATTATTAGTGACTAGTGTTCCATTATTAAAGAGGCCGGGATTTCAAGTCTGATGGCCTTGAGATAGAAGCTGTTTTTCAGTCTCTCTGTCGCAGCTTTGATACTCCTGTACTGACCTCGCCTTCTGGATGATAACGGGGTGAACAGGCAGTGACTTGGGTGGTTGATGTCCTTGATGATCTTTTTGGCCTTCCTGTGGCATTGGGTGCTGTAGGTGTCCTGGAGGGCAGGTATTTTACCCCCGGTGATGTGTTGGGCAGACCGCACCACCCTCTGGAGAGCCCTGCGGTTGTGGGCGGTGCAGTTGCCGTACCAGGTGGTGACACAGCCCGACAGGATGCTCTCAATTGTTAATTCTTAAAAGTTTGTAAGGGTTTTAGATGAGTCTGTGACAGTAGGAGTGAGGTTTATGGAGACTTGCCTTTTAGCTGATCCATTTGTGGTTTCAGGGTGAAAACAGAGTTGGGTGATGTGGAATCAGTGAAGGTAACCAGAAGTGGTCTGGTGATAATTGTTAGTGTTTCTGATGGTCAGAGGGAGAAGGTAACCAGAAGTGGTCTGGTGATAATTGTTAGTGTTTCTGATGGTCAGAGGGAGAAGGTAACCAGAGTTAAACAAATGGGGGCAAGAAAAGTGAAGTGTTTCTCTCTCATGAAAAGGGCACCAATGAAAGGAGTGATAACTGGGGTTTCAGTAAATGTAAAAGTTGACCAGCTGATGGGAAAGATTCCAGGTGTTTGTGGTGCTCGTTGTTTGAAACGACACAGACAGGATGGTGAGAGGGGAAACAGAAGAGTCACTGTCTGTTCTTTTGAGTGTTGAAGTTGAGTCTTTGCCCGACAAAGTGATTTTAGGATATACTGTATAAGTTATCCTGTATAAGCTTATGTGCCGAATACATTACGTTGTTACAGGTTTCAAGGTGATGGGCGTGTGGCAGCAGTGTGTAGGAGGGAGGTTCCACAGTGTGAGAAGTGTGCAGAAGGATATAAGACAAAGGAATGTGTAGCATTGGGGAAAGTAGTGGTATGTGTTCATTGTACAGATGCCCCATGCGTCTGGGGATCAGAAATGTCCCGTGCGAGAGAAGCAGGTTGAGGTTACCAGGGTTAGAGTAGAGCAGTTGTCACATGCTGAGGCAGGTTGAGGTTACCAGGGTTAGAGTAGAGCAGTTGTCACATGCTGAGGCAGGTTGAGGTTACCAGGGTTAGAGTAGAGCAGTTGTCACATGCTGAGGCAGTGAAGGCAGTAGAGGAAGATGGGTCAAGAGGTAGGAGTGGTGAGAGTAGTAGATATATACCAGAACAGAGGGACAGGACAACAAGAGATATATAGCATTTATAGCAACGGTTATCAACTGTACTGCAGGGATGGAATGTAAGTCAAATAAAATAGAGGCTGTGGTGGAGCTGTAGAGAGAGGTATTCAGCTGTAGAGAGGTATTCAGCTGTAGAGAGGTATTCAGCTGTAGAGAGGTATTCAGCTGCAGAGAGGTATTCAGCTGTAGAGAGAGGTATTCAGCTGTAGAGAGGTATTCAGCTGTAGAGAGGTATTCAGCTGTAGAGAGGTATTCAGCTACTGAGAGGTATTAAAGGTATTCAGCTGTAGAGAGGTATTCAGCTGTAGAGAGAGATATTCAGCTGTAGAGAGGTATTCAGCTGTAGAGAGGTATTCAGCTGTAGAGAGAGGTATTCAGCTGTAGAGCGGTATTCAGCTGTAGAGAGGTATTCAGCTGTAGAGAGGTATTCAGCTGCAGAGAGATATTCAGCTGCAGAGAGGTATTCAGCTGTAGAGAGGTATTCAGCTGCAGAGAGGTATTCAGCTGCTGAGAGGTATTCAGCTGCAGAGAGGTATTCAGCTGTAGAGAGGTATTCAGCTGCAGAGAGGTATTCAGCTGTAGAGAGGTATTCAGCTGCAGAGAGGTATTCAGCTGTAGAGAGGTATTCAGCTGTAGAGAGGTATTCAGCTGCAGAGAGGTATTCAGCTGTAGAGAGGTATTAGAGGTATTCAGCTGTAGAGAGGTATTAGAGGTATTCAGCTGTAGAGAGGTATTCAGCTGTAGAGAGGTATTAGAGGTATTCAGCTGTAGAGAGGTATTGGAGGTATTCAGCTGCAGAGAGGTATTCAGCTGTAGAGAGGTATTAGAGGTATTCAGCTGCAGAGAGGTATTCAGCTGTAGAGAGGTATTAGAGGTATTCAGCTGTAGAGAGGTATTCAGCTGCAGAGAGGTATTCAGCTGTAGAGAGGTATTAGAGGTATTCAGCTGTAGAGAGGTATTCAGCTGTAGAGAGGTATTCAGCTGCAGAGAGGTATTCAGCTGTAGAGAGGTATTAGAGGTATTCAGCTGTAGAGAGGTATTAGAGGTATTCAGCTGTAGAGAGGTATTCAGCTGTAGAGAGGTATTAGAGGTATTCAGCTGTAGAGAGGTATTAGAGGTATTCAGCTGTAGAGAGGTATTCAGCTGTAGAGAGGTATTCAGCTGTAGAGAGGTATTAGAGGTATTCAGCTGTAGAGAGGTATTCAGCTGTAGAGAGGTATTAGAGGTATTCAGCTGTAGAGAGGTATTAGAGGTATTCAGCTGTAGAGAGGTATTCAGCTGTAGAGAGGTATTCAGCTGTAGAGAGGTATTAGTGGTATTCAGCTGTAGAGAGGTATTCAGCTGCAGAGAGGTATTCAGCTGTAGAGAGGTATTAGAGGTATTCAGCTGCAGAGAGGTATTAGAGGTATTCAGCTGTAGAGAGGTATTCAGCTGCAGAGAGGTATTCAGCTGTAGAGAGGTATTCAGCTGTAGAGAGGTATTCAGCTGCAGAGAGGTATTCAGCTGTAGAGAGGTATTAGAGGTATTCAGCTGTAGAGAGGTATTCAGCTGTAGAGAGGTATTAGAGGTATTCAGCTGTAGAGAGGTATTAGAGGTATTCAGCTGCAGAGAGGTATTCAGCTGTAGAGAGGTATTAGAGGTATTCAGCTGTAGAGAGGTATTCAGCTGTAGAGAGGTATTCAGCTGTAGAGAGGTATTAGAGGTATTCAGCTGTAGAGAGGTATTCAGCTGTAGAGAGGTATTCAGCTGTAGAGAGGTATTAGAGGTATTCAGCTGTAGAGAGGTATTCAGCTGCAGAGAGGTATTCAGCTGTAGAGAGGTATTAGAGGTATTCAACTGCAGAGAGGTATTCAGCTGTAGAGAGGTATTAGAGGTATTCAGCTGTAGAGAGGTATTCAGCTGTAGAGAGGTATTCAGCTGTAGAGAGGTATTCAGCTGCAGAGAGGTATTAGAGGTATTCAGCTGTAGAGAGGTATTAGAGGTATTCAGCTGTAGAGAGGTATTAGAGGTATTCAGCTGCAGAGAGGTATTCAGCTGTAGAGAGGTATTAGAGGTATTCAGCTGTAGAGAGGTATTAGAGGTATTCAGCTGTAGAGAGGTATTCAGCTGTAGAGAGGTATTCAGCTGTAGAGAGGTATTAGAGGTATTCAGCTGTAGAGAGGTATTCAGCTGTAGAGAGATATTCAGCTGTAGAGAGGTATTCAGCTGTAGAGAGGTATTAGAGGTATTCAGCTGTAGAGAGGTATTAGAGGTATTCAGCTGTAGAGAGGTATTCAGCTGTAGAGAGGTATTCAGCTGTAGAGAGGTATTCAGCTGTAGAGAGGTATTCAGCTGCAGAGAGGTATTCAGCTGTAGAGAGGTATTTGGGTGTGACAGACTTGACATCAGAAGAGTTACAGGGTGTTAAGGGTTGATGTCCCATCCTTTCAGGATGATGGCATGAGGTAGGAATTAATAGATGTAATTAGTGGAGTAGGGTGGTGTTAAGTTTATTTAATTTAATTGAGATATTAGTGAGTGTAGTGTTAGATGGTAGGGTATTTCTTTATTACATGTTTTATTTTTCAAGCATAGTATAAAGGAGTTGTACTCCAGTCCGGTAGGTGGCGGTAATGCACCATTGAAGTTGGATACCAACCGCCGTTAAACACCAAGGAAGAAGAAGAAGAAGAAGAAGAAGATTGATCACGTACTTCTGATAAAGCGGTACAAGCGTCGGAAAACTGCTTCGAAATAAACAGCTTAGTGATTTCGATGAATACATCAGAGCTCCGGTATCAAACGTAACATCACTATTTAAAGTTTTAAACTTAGCATAGGTTTTGCTTCTCTTGGGACTTCCATACGAGACTGGAACTTAGTCTGCGCTCTTCAGAGGGAGAGTGACTTCAACACTCTTATCTTCCAATCTATTTCTGATATTGTTTCACATTCTCACGAAATTGTAGAGCAGCACAACTCCAGCCCTGAGTTTCAGGATAAGAAGTGCTGATTTCATCCAGCAAGTTTCTGATCAAAACAGTCATGTAAGTTTGTTTGAAATTACAGACCAATGTTAATGTTTTCTTAATGTGTTAATATCTAATTCAGTTTTCGAAGACTATAACATATATATATAACATATTTCATATCTACTGTGCCACTTTTATGGATGGGAGGCTAGTCTACATTTACCCCATTCAAATAGCAAGTGAGTGGACAAAACATTAGGAACACCTCTTTCTATGAAAAGCTAACCAGTTGAAAGCTATGATATCTTATTGATGTTAAATTCACTTCAATCAGATTTCTAAACCTTGAGACAATTGAGACATGGATTGTATATGTGTGCCATTCAGAGGGTGAACGGGCAAGACAAAAGATTTAAGTGCCTTTGAACGGGGTATGGCAGTAGGTGGCAGTTTGAGAGTCAAGAACTGCAACACTGCTGGGTTTTTCATGCTCAACAGTTTCAAGAATAGTCCACCACCCAAAGGACATCCAGCTAACTTAACACGACTGTGTGAATCATTGGAGTCAACATGGGCCAGCATCCCTGTGGAACGCTTTCGACACCTTGTAGAACCATGTCTTGATGAACTGAGGATGTCCTGATGAACTGAGGATGTCCTGATGAACTGAGGATGTCCTGATGAATTGAGGATGTCCTGATGAACTGAGGATGTCCTGAGGGCAAAGGGATGCAACGCAATATATATTGTTTAATGAAAAATACTCCAGTCTGAACTAAAACCAGGTAGAAAGTATGTAGAAATTATAATGGACTGAAATGTTTACAAAATTACCTCTGACCTATTTATCTTAAATCACTGTATTTTCAACAAAGTTATTATCAGGCCTATTGAGCGGATTTGGTTGATTTGTGGTCGCAAACCAGTGAGCTTAACATTCTTCAAGACTATGGGCAAAATGGAGTTATAGAAAAGGTGTGGTCGTTGATCCCTTATATAATTGGTTACTATTAATAAAGCATTAAACATAGTTTTCCAGATTGCGTTTTGATGTTTTGAGGACTATTTTATATTTCTGTGACATCACAGGTGTTAGGGGACGCAGATAGCTAATTAGTCTTTCATCTGTTTTCCGTAAACACGCTCTTACATGGAGATATGGTCGTGTTGGAACATTAACCCTAACCATATACAGTATACACTACCGTTCAAAAGTTTGGAGTCACTTAGAAATGTCCTTGTTTTTGAAAGAAAAGCAAAAATAAATAAAAATAACATCAAATTGATCAGAAATACAGTGTAGACATTTTCATGTTGTAAATGACTATTGTAGCTGGAAACGGCTGTTTTTAATTGAATATTTACATAGGCTTACAGAGGCCCATTATCAGCAACCATCACTCTTGTGTTCCAAGATTATCATTTTAAAAGGCTAATTGATCATTAGAAAACCCTTTTGCAATTATGTTAGCACAGCTGAAAACTGTTGTGCTGATTAAAGAAGCAATAAAACTGGCCTTCTTTAGACTAGTTGAGTATCTGGAGCATCAGCATTTGTGGGTTTGATTACAGGCTCAAAATGGCCAGAAACAAATAACTTTCTTCTGAAAATCGTCAGTCTATTCTTGTTCTGAGAAATGAAGGCTATTCCATGTGAGAAATTGCCAAGAAACTGAAGATCTCGTACAACGCTGTGTACTACTCCTTTCACAGAACAGCGCAAACTGACTCTAACCAGAATAGAAAGAGGAGTGGGAGGCCCCGGTGCCCAACTGAGCAAGAGGACAAGTACATTAGAGTGTCTAGTTTGAGAAACAGACGCCTCACAAGTCCTCAACTGGCAGCTTCATTAAATAGTACCCACAAAACACCAGTCTCAACGTCAACAGTGAAGAGGCGACTCCGGGATGCTGGCCTTCTAGGCAGAGTTGCAAAGAAAAAGCCATATCTTCCTCTGTCCAGTGTGGGGGGGACAAGTTCTGGCGCCTGTCAACGATGTCTATTTATTGTTAACCCCAAAAGGTAATTCATAAACATTTTTAATTTCCATATGCACTAGGAAGCTAAGTGTTTGTTTCTTGGTCTTCAGGAATGGGACAAAAAAAGTTCCTCATGCCTAGAAAAATATGGGTGAACAAATGGCCAAGGCTACGACGGCGGCAGTAAATATCAGACGAAGAGCTTAATGCTTCTTCGGTAGTTCTTTGAGATTCAGTGTAGAAGACGATCTCTGCAGAAGCAACAGTTACAGGGATGGTAAAAACTGGTTGGTTGCCAACAGCTGTGTTTCCAATACAGCTGTTCTGCAATTAAGACTCTTATTCTCCTCAACAAATTACATAAAGAGATGAACTGAATAGGAAGCTCTGGGGACAGGTCGCCTGGATACTGGACAGACAATAAATTGGTTATCAAGTTATTGAGGGCTTAAAAAATAAAATACGGTTTGCAATTTTGTTCATACTGGTGAAACAGCGTTTGATTTGTGGTTGCAATATCAACAGTCCCTTATCTCTGGTATATCATGCATCATTCAAGACTGTTTAAACTGTGTGCAGAGAAATGGACATGTAATGCACAACGTCCCAGGAAAGTCTGTCTGCGTTGGCAATGTTTTTATTTAACTAGGCAAGTCAGTTAAGAACAAATTCTTATTTACAATGGCGGCCTACCTACAGGGTCATCCTCTGGAGCAAATTAGGGTTAAGTGCCTTGCTCAAGGACATATCGACAGGTTTTTCACCTTGTCGGCTCAGGTATTCGAACCAGTGACCTTCCAGTTACTGGCTGAAGGGTCACCGCTAGGCTCTAACCGCTAGGCTACCTGCCACCCTCAGTATCAGGGAAGCACACTAGTCACCTTTCGGCTAAATTCTCAGTTTTAAATCCAAAATAGGTGACCTACGTGATACGTGTAGATCCGATTAGAAAAGTTTGGCGGCGGGGCTTTGGATCTCTACTGTCTGTATCCAAGGCTCAGCCAATAGTTCACATAACAGAATGTATCAGCGACCAATTCGCTAGTTACAGCTTTCTCTCTGGAAAGAGTTCGCGCTCTGGACAGCAGAGAGTAGAAAGGCAGTTTTCCAGTTAGAGTAGGCTGGACAATAGAACGAGTCCAAATTCCCCCAAGGCTAAAAAACGGCCAAAGAGCGTTGGCTGGGCTGGAACACTAGTGGAAAACCAGAGCAAATGAATGGGCCGAACCTTCACTGAGCCCCTTATGACTGGAGTGATGTTTAGAATTACATTTCACCTAAATGGCACAAAAACATGTATCCCTTTTCATATTACCACTACAATCTGATTTTAGGACAACTCGTGTAGAAAGTAAACATCCGCACCTCGATGGTGTCAACTGTGCTTATGTAGGGAGAACATGAAAACTTCTGACTATTTCTGGTCTAGTGATCTATAACAACTGCTCAGACTTACATCATTAGGAAGAAGAGACTGTCCTGTTTAAAATGATGTCCGACTTGAAAACATCTAAATATACACATTGAGAGATATTTGGCGAAATAGACACCAGCATGCCTCTCCATAGGACAACAATGGGGGGAGCTCAGCGTTCCAAGGCCAAAAAAGTATTTTATTTCTAGCAATCAATGACAACGAGATGCACTGCCCAGCCTTACATAGTTAGAAAGAGGAGATTCCCATGATTAAAATGGTGCCTGACTTCCAAAAATCTAAATATACACATTGCGAGATATTTGGCGGAATACAGACATGCCTATAGGGGAAATATAGGAATCAATGGGGGGAGCTCAGAGTTCCATGAGTAGAATGTTCTGAAGGTGAGTTGGTGCCACGGAGCTCAATACAACTAATAGGAGCTGGCAGGATGAACAATGCCCTAAAACAAGGCTTTTTTTTACTTCAAAGCTACGATAAGCAGCGGGGACATAGGGTAATATTATGAAACTGTGCTCCACAGCGGATGCAATGAACTAGTTTTTATCATAAAAAAGCGTTGTTAAAAATGTAATGTGTCCAGCCTAGTCCGAGCACCGCGTCCCCTGAACGATAACGAAGAGGTAGGTGAGAAGCCTGACCACGGAGACGGGGGTGATGAAGGTGATGAAGCTTACTTAACGAGCTGTAACCGAAAAACAACTGGCATTTAGAAAGTTAGAGATGAGGGAGAAAGTGGAACAAGTATTATTAGCTTTGTTAAGTATCTTGCTGGCTGGATAGAATTCTGTTAGCTAGCCAGATAACGTTAAATGTTGAGCAACATTAGCCAACTTAACAGATCAAATAATTGAGTTTATGGTGTGAAAATTAGCAGAGATTCATGGATGAAGTGTATCTGAATGAGCTGGGCCTGGCTTAAGCTGGATGCCACTATAGAGGTCAAAGGAACACCACACACTTTCCCTCTTTCTCACTTTTTCAATACAGTGGATAAAAAGGGCTTTGCCAGGTAGACTCTGCCTGAAAGACATCCATTATGCCAACATGCTCTGCTGGCAGAACCAGTTAGAGAACCTGTGCAATGTAATAATGTGCAGTGTAACCCAAATATATTGCTTTTGTTGTGTTGAAATAACTTGAGTGAGTGAGGGAGGATTATTAAATGTATTAAAACTATAAAAATGTTCTACTCAATGAACATTATTGTTGCACACATGAAGCCTTGTGCACTTGATCCATGTCTACTATAGAGACCAATATAATACAGCACCAATAGAATGACTGTTGGACTTGATCCATGTCTACTATAGAGACCAATATAATACAGCACCAATAGAATGACTGTTGGACTTGATCCATGTCTACTATAGAGACCAATATAATACAGCACCAATAGAATGACTGTTGGACTTGATCCATGTCTACTATAGAGACCAATATAATACAGCACCAATAGAATGACTGTTGGACTTGATCCATGTCTACTATAGAGATCAATATAATACAGCACCAATAGAATGACTGTTGGACTTGATCCATGTCTACTATAGAGACCAATATAATACAGCACCAATAGAATGACTGTTGGACTTGATCCATGTCTACTATAGAGACCAATATAATACAGCACCAATAGAATGACTGTTGGACTTGATCCATGTCTACTATAGAGACCAATATAATACAGCACCAATAGAATGACTGTTGGACTTGATCCATGTCTACTATAGAGACCAATATAATACAGCACCAATAGAATGACTGTTGGACTTGATCCATGTCTACTATAGAGACCAATATAATACAGCACCAATAGAATGACTGTTGGACTTGATCCATGTCTACTATAGAGATCAATATAATACAGCACCAATAGAATGACTGTTGGACTTGATCCATGTCTACTATAGAGACCAATATAATACAGCACCAATAGAATGACTGTTGGACTTGATCCATGTCTACTATAGAGACCAATATAATACAGCACCAATAGAATGACTGTTGGACTTGATCCATGTCTACTATAGAGACCAATATAATACAGCTTCATTCTAGTTCTACTTTTTCCCCCAAGTGCAATATTTTAAGTAGGAAGTTTACATCCACCCTAACAAATACATTTAAACTCGGTTTTTCACAATTCCTGACATTTAATCCTAAAATTCCCTGTCTTAGGTCAGTTAGGATCACCACTTTATTTTAACAATGTGAAATGTCAGAATAATAGTAGAGAGAATAATTTATTTCAGCTTTTATTTCTTTCATCACATTCCCAGTGGGTCAGAAGTTTAATTGTTTAAATACAAAAGATACACTTAAATACAGAAGATACACACAACCCCACCCTCATGTTAAGCCTAACATTTCAAGAGGCTATACACGGTGTCGCAATGCTGCTATTTATAGAATGTTGGCTTGTGGCAAGAATGTAATCCAACTTGAGACTACTGAATTCCTTTTAGTTTTCACCACGGCCTGTAGGTCCAGGTTGTTTTCACCACGGCCTGTAGGTCCAGGTTGTTTTCACCACAGTCTGTAGGTCCAGGTTGTTTTCACCACGGCCTGTAGGTCCAGGTTGTTTTCACCACAGTCTGTAGGTCCAGGTTGTTTTCACCACGGCCTGTAGGTCCAGGTTGTTTTCACCACGGCCTGTAGGTCCAGGTTGTTTTCACCACAGTCTGTAGGTCCAGGTTGTTTTCACCACGGTCTGTAGGTCCAGGTTGTTTTCACCACGGCCTGTAGGTCCAGGTTGTTTTCACCACAGTCTGTAGGTCCAGGTTGTTTTCACCACGGCCTGTAGGTCCAGGTTGTTTTCACCACGGCCTGTAGGTCCAGGTTGTTTTCACCACGGCCTGTAGGTCCAGGTTGTTTTCACCACGGCCTGTAGGTCCAGGTTGTTTTCACCACGGCCTGTAGGTCCAGGTTGTTTTCACCACAGTCTGTAGGTCCAGGTTGTTTTCACCACAGTCTGTAGGTCCAGGTTGTTTTCACCACAGTCTGTAGGTCCAGGTTGTTTTCACCACGGCCTGTAGGTCCAGGTTGTTTTCACCACAGTCTGTAGGTCCAGGTTGTTTTCACCACAGTCTGTAGGTCCAGGTTGTTTTCACCACGGCCTGTAGGTCCAGGTTGTCCGCCAGATCAGAGGCAGTAGGGATGACCAGGGATGTTCTCTTGTGAGTTGGACCATGTTCCCGTCCTGCTAGGCATTCAAACTGTATCCAGTACTTTGGGTTGTCAGGAAAATGTAAGGAGTAAAAGTACATTATTTTCTTTAGGAATATAGTGAAGTAAAATGAAAAGTTGTCAAATATAAATGGTTAAGTACAGATAACCCCAAAAACTGCTTAAGTAGTACTTTTAAGTATTTTTACTGAAGTACTTTACACCACTGCTAGTGAGCCAGCTGTGATCAGTACCATCAGCTGAGAACTCCAGGCGGGCCGGCTGTAAGCTGGGTATACCCCAGTTGGGTTCTTCAGAGCCATTCTAAACTAGGAGACATGATTTGATGAATGTATATTCTTTCACTAAGAGGCTAAACTGTCATATTTTAGTATCTATCTTTAGATAAAGATGTATTAGCCAATTTTTTTAGACTTTGACACAGCATGTGTACGATATCCTGTTCCAACTTGTGGGGCGATAGGTGCACACAGCGAACCATGTATCATTGTCACCTACCAGGTTTCTCCAAACCACCTTTTCAAGCTGAACCTGTTCTTAGTTAGTTATTTCAAATCCCACATCCATGATGTCCCTGTGTAGACCAGACAGCCAGGCCTATCAGTGTCTGTAGTTGGCTCCACTCTGGTGGCCGTGCTGAAACTATCATCCTCTCTGATAGGCCTGGCTGAAGGCCCCCTAACAACCATATAGCTGTGGTTTAACTACCTGTTGTCCCTCTCCTCCAGGGAGATGTTACTGTGGGTGTTAGGGGGCCTGCTGCTGCTTTTCTCCAGTCTGGATGTGTGGTACTTCCTGCGTGTGGCTGTGACAGTGGTCAGGACCTGGTTTCAGAAGCCGGTGTGGGACGTCCTGGGGGAACAGAGTGTGTCGGGACGCGTCCTGCTTCACGATATCGACATGGGACACATGAACAATGCCAGATACCTCCGGGAGTGTGACTTCGCCAGGTTAGATGGGTCCCAGGATGCTGAGTTCTTTGTTGGTTTTAACATATTCCTTTACCTCAGTATCTCCTAACCTCTAGATGATTCCTTTACCTCAGTAGCTCCGAACCTCTAGATGATTCCTTTACCTCAGTAGCTCCTAACCTCTAGATGATTCCTTTACCTCAGTAGCTCCTAACCTCTAGATGATTCCTTTACCTCAGTAGCTCCTAACCTCTAGATGATTCCTTTACCTCAGTAGCTCCTAACCTCTAGATGATTCCTTTACCTCAGTAGCTCCTAACCTCTAGATGATTCCTTTACCTCAGTAGCTCCTAACCTCCTAGATGATTCCTTTACCTCAGTAGCTCCTATCCTCCTAGATGATTCCTTTACCTCAGTAGCTCCTAACACCTGGACTATGGTGATGATGGTGTGTAATGTTCTACGTCTAAAGGGTGTATGGTGATGATGTGTGTAATGTCCTCTCCCAGGTTCTCCCTGTACAGTCGTAACGGGGTGTTTAAGGCCTGCATAGCCCTGAGGGCCACCATGGTGGTAGGGGCCACTACTATCCGCCTGCGCCGGGCCCTGTGCCTGGGGGAAGCATTTGAGCTCCGCACCAGAATTGTGGTCTGGGACGAGAAGGCCTTTTACCTTGAGCAGCGTTTCGTCTCCTGCAGGTGTGTGTCTGCTAGTGTAATGCCTTATGGATTTCAATGGATCTGTTGATGACATGAAGACATTCATACTTTTCAACCTGTTTTGGCTTCATGTATTACATCCCATATTAATCAGTCTATTATTAATTTCTGTTCCAGGGACGGTCTGGTGGCAGCTGTCATGTTGTGTAAACAGAACGTCATGCGCAGCAGCCCAGACAAGATATTAGAGTTCCTCTGCAAGAGAAAAGTAGGTGGTGGGGAGGTGATGGAGGTGGTGGTGGAGGAGGGGAGGTGGTGGTGGTGGAGGAGAGGTGGTGGTGGTGGTGGTGGTGGTGGAGGAGGGGAGGTGGTGGAGGGGAGGTGGTGGTGGTGGAGGAGAGGTGGTGGTGGTGGTGGTGGAGGAGGGGAGGTGGTGGTGGTGGAGGGGAGGTGGTGGTGGTGGAGGAGGAGGTGAAGGGGAAGGGAAGGTGGTAGAGGGGGAGGGGAGGTCATTGAAATTTTAACATATTTTCCCATGTACATTGTGTAATTTACTGATGGTCCCTAACTAGCCCCATGGGTATATCCAAAGTGAATGTAATTTACTGATGGTCCCTAACTAGCCCCATGGGTATATCCAAAGTGAATGTAATTTACTGATGGTTCCTAACTAGCCCCATGGGTATATCCAAAGTGAATGTAATTTACTGATGGTCCCTAACTAGCCCCATGGGTATATCCAAAGTGAATGTAATTTACTGATGGTCCCTAACTAGCCCCATGGGTATATCCAAAGTGAATGGAATTTACTGATGGTCCCTAACTAGCCCCATGGGTATATCCAAAGTGAATGTAATTTACTGATGGTCCCTAACTAGCCCCATGGGTATATCCAAAGTGAATGTAATTTACTGATGGTCCCTAACTAGCCCCATGGGTATATCCAAAGTGAATGTAATTTACTGATGGTCCCTAACTAGCCCCATGGGTATATCCAAAGTGAATGTAATTTACTGATGGTCCCTAACTAGCCCCATGGGTATATCCAAAGTGAATGTAATTTACTGATGGTTCCTAACTAGCCCCATGGGTATATCCAAAGTGAATGTAATTTACTGATGGTCCCTAACTAGCCCCATGGGTATATCCAAAGTGAATGTAATTTACTGATGGTCCCTAACTAGTCCCATGGGTATATCCAAAGTGAATGTAATTTACTGATGGTCCCTAACTAGCCCCATGGGTATATCCAAGGTGAATGTAATTTACTGATGGTCCCTAACTAGACCCATGGGTATATCCAAAGTGAATGTAATTTACTGATGGTCCCTAACTAGCCCCATGGGTATATCCAAAGTGAATGTAATTTACTGATGGTCCCTAACTAGTCCCATGGGTATATCCAAAGTGAATGTAATTTACTGATGGTCCCTAACTAGCCCCATGGGTATATCCAAGGTGAATGTAATTTACTGATGGTCCCTAACTAGTCCCATGGGTATATCCAAAGTGAATGTAATTTACTGATGGTCCCTAACTAGTCCCATGGGTATATCCAAAGTGAATGTAATTTACTGATGGTCCCTAACTAGACCCATGGGTATATCCAAGGTGAATGTAATTTACTGATGGTCCCTAACTAGCCCCATGGGTATATCCAAAGTGAATGTAATTTACTGATGGTCCCTAACTAGCCCCATGGGTATATCCAAAGTGAATGTAATTTACTGATGGTCCCTAACTAGCCCCATGGGTATATCCAAGGTGAATGTAATTTACTGATGGTCCCTAACTAGCCCCATGGGTATATCCAAAGTGAATGTAATTTACTGATGGTCCCTAACTAGCCCCATGGGTATATCCAAAGTGAATGTAATTTACTGATGGTCCCTAACTAGCCCCATGGGTATATCCAAGGTGAATGTAATTTACTGATGGTCCCTAACTAGCCCCATGGGTATATCCAAAGTGAATGTAATTTACTGATGGTCCCTAACTAGCCCCATGGGTATATCCAAAGTGAATGTAATTTACTGATGGTCCCTAACTAGCCCCATGGGTATATCCAAAGTGAATGTAATTTACTGATGGTCCCTAACTAGCCCCATGGGTATATCCAAAGTGAATGTAATTTACTGATGGTCCCTAACTAGCCCCATGGGTATATCCAAAGTGAATGTAATTTACTGATGGTCCCTAACTAGCCCCATGGGTATATCCAAGGTGAATGTAATTTACTGATGGTCCCTAACTAGCCCCATGGGTATATCCAAAGTGAATGTAATTTACTGATGGTCAGTGTGCTTTCCGTACCCACATGTTGGGCATTATGATCGAGTTTCGTGCAGCTGCATTCTGAATTGATGATTACTTGGGTGCTGCCAGCTTTGAGCATGTGGGCAGGATGGAAATAAACTCAACCCAAGGAAAACTGTTACGTTTCCTACTAGGGATGAAAATTATTGACCAATAGCCGATGTTCATATAACATAATTGGCCGATACCGATGTCATAATTAAATAAAAATGTTGCTTCTGATGAGACTTCTAATTTCAGTTATTTTTCCATATATTTGAATAAGAAAATACTTCTACCCCATTCAGACACAGGATTTATTTTTTAGAAAGGAAACCCGTCTACAAAGCCGATACATTTCTTTCCTGCAACGGAGGAAGTCTATTTTACCTCAGATTTGTATGAATGAGGTTCAAGCGTTGGTGGCATTTTGTAATTAATACAGTGTTAATAGTTTCAATAAGAACACATTATCTGTGATTTCTTTACAGATTAGAGTATTTAATAACGTAGAATATAGGCTAACGCAGTAGTTTAATTAAATATGCACTTAAGTGAACATCTTAGTCAAATTCTTAAGATTATGATTCACTACTATAGTAGCAGGCTTCATGCTTCATGCTTCATGCATATGTTATCTGAAATGAGCAGGTAAGGAACATTTATATCCGTTTATTAACACCGTCAGTATTTTAAAGATTAAAAAAACATCAATGGAAGAACTTACTGTGAACAGTTTGTATTTGACTATTTTGCTCTGAACCACAGTGTATGAAATACAGTCTACCACAGTGTATGAAATACAGTCTACCACAGTGTATTAAATACAGTCTACCACAGTGTATTAAATACAGTCTACCACAGTGTATTAAGGATATCACAACAATAATTACAACAAATAGAAAACAATTATGAATATTAGTATAAACTAAAACAATCAATTTCTGTAATTTAAACTAGACAATGCCTGGATAGATAGATATTACATAGATTAGGTTACACGTTATCAACAAAATGGATAACAAATTCAACAAAAGGATACTGAATACATATTTGTCAGGCTTTTATAGTACATACTGCAATTACATAGGGATTATTGTAGATTCAGAACAATCCTTTTTTTGTGTCAATCGTACACTTGAAACGGGCGTTGGTTTATCGATCCTCCTAATGAACCTATAGGGATTCTAAATATAGATATAAGAGCAGGCTAACGTACAAGACACGCCAATATTTGTTTCTTAAAATGAAATTACAATTTCTAGTTCTAGTTTTCACGCTGGCTGCAGATGTATCAGATGTGCTTATCGCTCGTTATTGTTCACATTGGGAGAGAAGTGTGAGCATGTTGTCAATGATCCCCACTGGCTCAGCGTTGCGGGCAAATCATAATCTGTGGCTTAAAGCAGCGTGTTTTATGTTCGAGCAAACAGGGCATCATATAACATGTGCTATTCCAGTGTGTCTCGTCATCTTGCTGGAGTCTCATTTTTATTAACATTCTCAACTGTTTCTGCACATTCTGTAGGCGCATGTAGGCTAGTTGTGAATGTTTTGAAGTGACCTAGTATTTGTCTGCTTATAGCCACCACATCTGCGATGCTCCGCTGACACAACATGCCATCATTGACTGCCAGCTGCACGGTATGCTGGCCAGACCGCTGTCCTCCATAGCTTTCGCCATGTTTCTCACATGATCCCTTACCACTGCATGGACTTGTGATTTATCAATCTTCCATGTTTCAAACATTTGATCGAATGCCGCATGGATGGCCTCTGCTGTGTGAACCAGAAGACTCTTGTGCTTGCAGCATTGTATCTGTCCATTGTGCAGTGAGACTGAGCATACTCATCAGACTTACATCGGAGCTCCAAATGTCCGTTGTAAAGCTGATAGTTTAGTTGTCATGGGCCAGAAGCTTGTAGGTGTGTAGCTACAACATTTCTGGTAAACACACATCAGAGAAATGTGTAGCGCGGTTCAATATGCTTCATCAGCCTTCGATAACCAACGTCCTCCACAACTGAGAAAGGCTGGTCATCTAAGACGATGAATTCCATAACTTACTCTGTGATACCTTTATCTTTTGCGCTGTCCTGGCTCACTCTTCTAGCGTCTTCACATAGTGTGGCTACTGATGGAGTCCGGTTGGTGGGAGGGGCGGCGGTCTTCTTAGCTGTAACTGATGTTTGTAGAAACTCGGCATGCTCCTTTGTGTCTTGCTTTTAGATGAAGTTTGTAGTGTTGACATTTTTAGTTGAACTGCCTCCTCTTGATATTTTAGTAGAGCAAATATTACTAGTGGCAATTCTGTTGTCCTGATCCGAAGGTCTGAAATATGTCCACACAGTGTGAAAGCTCTCACCTTATATACAACAAAGCAGACTGACCAAAATGATCCTATTTACACTGTCTATATTGACACTAGAATAACTGTTTCTGACTCGTATGGCTGATACACAGGCTACATAGATTGTCACTTTCAATATAAAGCGTGTGTGTGTTCAGGTGGAGTGTCCCGACTACCCTGAGGATCTGCAGCACTGGATCAGCTTCATCTCAGCCAGCAGCCAGGCCCTGAGAGCCCAGAGGGGACTAGAGGACCAGACTGGAGCACATGAAGACAAAGACAAGTGATAGAGTGGTGTGGTGTACTGTGATAGAGTGGTGTACTGTGATAGAGTGGTGTGCTGTGATAGAGTGGTGTGCTGTGATAGAGTGGTGTACTGTGGTCCATGACATGGGAGAATGAAGGCTCTCTGACTGATCTGGGGTGTATTCATTAGTGCAAACGGTAGGAAAATTTGACAATGAAAATAAGAGTTACTATTAGGCAAATGTAGGTAGGTTTGTTCGTTTTGGTTCCTAGTGAATACACCCCAGCTTCAGACACTGCTGGATGCTCTCTTCCACTCGGACCTGCTGCTGACTAAGGCTGCAAATTGGTCTTTTGACCAATCCTATCTTTTCACATCAGATTTTTCAGAGCTGATCTGATTGGTCAAAAGACCAATTAGTGAAACAAGGTTAGAGTCAAACAGGACCGATGAGACCTGTCCATCACCCTCGGTGGTCTGCACAACGGTCTGTTACTACTCAACATTCAATATAGGAATTCTTTATGTATAGCAAAGAGGTGAAATGGATTCCGCTATATTTTCTATGTTGTAAAATAAAGTAATTCGATTTGAGTCTTTTTGTTTTGTTATGGTCCTACATCATAAAGATATTCTCCTGGTAAAATGGTAACCAAGGTTGATTGTGAAATATAGGGAATAAAAACCTGTTGTTAAAATGTATTGTATTTTAAGATCTAATTTGGAGTATTTACCTATTCTCTTGATGCAGACAGTGGGGCCTTTCCTCAACTCGTGTCCTCGCTCCTTCTGCGGGACCTCTGACTTTCTCATCCAATAGGTTTTGAGAATGAAGACGAGCAGAGAGGACGCAAGGACTATGCAATTGAGAGAAGGCCAGACTCTCGACCACTCATCAGTTTCCGGGTCATGGAGGAGAGAGGGCGGAGGACTGACTTTTCCCCAAATGAGAAAAGGCCAGGGTTTTTGTTGTGGTTAAAAATCAGCCAAGCGTGTGACATGTTTGGTTTTTTGGAGTCCCTCCCCGACCTAGTTCAGCTGGGATATGTGTACTACCTCAGGGCTTTTGTATTGACAAAGAAATTTCCCCCTCGGGGATCAATAAAGTACCTATCCATCCATCCATCTATCCAGGCCATTGCAGTCAATGTTTACTCATGTGGGGAAGATTTGATGATGATTATATAGCAGAAGAGAATTGCAAAGGAATTAAGTGTAGAAACTGGAGGAGAACATGAGGGAACATCCTTGGAATGGATGATGGAGGCAGTAGAACGAGCAGAAGGCCCGATGGTAGTGAATAACAGGAGCCAGTGCTTGACTTGGGCTGGAGTTCACTGGAGCTGAGTATCGGTTGCTTGAGCTCTTGTTCCTCTTATAGAATATATGTAGCTCCTGCACCTAAATATAAAGACTACCAGCACCCAAAATAAGTACTGGAACCTATTTTTAAAGTGAAGAATGTGTACTTTGTTGCTTTTATAGCAATGGTGGTAAACGGCACTTCTCAAGATGGGGGGGGGGGGGGGCATTACTGACTGTCTGGGGAGCTTCATGGATTACTGACTGTCTGGGGAGCTTCATGGATTACCGACTGTCTGGGGAGCTTCATGGATTACTGACTGTCTGGAGAGCTTCATGGATTACTGACTGTCTGGGGAGCTTCATGGATTACTGACTGTCTGGGGAGCTTCATGGATTACTGACTGTCTGGGGAGCTTCATGGATTACTGACTGGCCCCAGAGCCTCAGTGACTGAAGTAGAGGGAATATATATAGAATAAATACTCCTTTTGTATATATGTATGTGTGTGTGTGTATATATGTGTAAATTATTTTGTGTGGATCAATGTCCCTGTAGTCGAATTTACTTTTCTTTAGTGATTATTTTCACCCCTGTCCAGTTGGTGGCGACAATATACATTTTGCGTGTAGTTCGACAACAAACCCAAAGAAGAAGACATTGTTTGGACCAATCGGATTGGTGCAGGGTGACCGGTTCGAAAGTTAGCACACCGTATATTACCGTTCTCCTAGCAGCAGGATCTCGGATTTTATATTCTTGAAAATAAGAGTCCTTGTGCAAAGACGCAAAATTTGTGAATATCGATATTGTTTTTGCACCACAGCAGTATAACTGTTTTACACAACACTGCAACCACCTCTGAAAAAGTCAATGCGTAATTTGTCTTTTATTTGTAAAATTATTTACACCAGAATGTATTTTTTAAAGTTGACACATACAGGTATGTTGAAAGCTATTGGGTAGACAATATTTAAAGAAATATATTTGTATTTTATTAAGTGTATGTTATTGGAATTACTCGGTCTGCAAAACGTAAAGTGGTCTCTTGTGCTGACAGAGTTCTGGTGACTCCTTTCACTGCAACGCAATGCACAGTATAAAAAAATATAAAGGGATACTTTATTTTTTTATTTAACTAGGCAAGTCGGTTAAGAACAAATTCTTATTTATAATGATGGCCTAACCCGGCCAAACTCGGACGACGCTAGTCTAAGATATGGTTGGTTAAGGGCTTGTTAGTCAGCATTTCACTGTAAGGTCTACACCTGTTGTATTGTTGGTTAAGGGCTTGTTAGTAAGCATTTCACTGTAAGGTCTACACCTGTTGTATTGTTGGTTAAGGGCTTGTTAGTAAGCATTTCACTGTAAGGTCTACACCTGTTGTATTGTTGGTTAAGGGCTTGTTATTAAGCATTTCACTGTAAGGTCTACACCTGTTGTATTGTTGGTTAAGGGCTTGTTAGTAAGCATTTCACTGTAAGGTCTACACCTGTTGTATTGTTGGTTAAGGGCTTGTTAGTAAGCATTTCACTGTAAGGTCTACACCTGTTGTATTGTTGGTTAAGGGCTTGTTAGTAAGCATTTCACTGTAAGGTCTACACCTGTTGTATTGTTGGTTAAGGGCTTGTTAGTAAGCATTTCACTGTAAGGTCTACACCTGTTGTATTGTTGGTTAAGGGCTTGTTAGTAAGCATTTCACTGTAAGGTCTACACCTGTTGTATTGTTGGTTAAGGGCTTGTTAGTAAGCATTTCACTGTAAGGTCTACACCTGTTGTATTGTTGGTTAAGGGCTTGTTAGTAAGCATTTCACTGTAAGGTCTACACCTGTTGTATTGTTGGTTAAGGGCTTGTTAGTAAGCATTTCACTGTAAGGTCTACACCTGTTGTATTGTTGGTTAAGGGCTTGTTATTAAGCATTTCACTGTAAGGTCTACACCTGTTGTATTGTTGGTTAAGGGCTTGTTAGTAAGCATTTCACTGTAAGGTCTACACCTGTTGTATTGTTGGTTAAGGGCTTGTTAGTCAGCATTTCACTGTAAGGTCTACACCTGTTGTATTGTTGGTTAAGGGCTTGTTAGTAAGCATTTCACTGTAAGGTCTACACCTGTTGTATTGTTGGTTAAGGGCTTGTTAGTAAGCATTTCACTGTAAGGTCTACACCTGTTGTATTGTTGGTTAAGGGCTTGTTATTAAGCATTTCACTGTAAGGTCTACACCTGTTGTATTGTTGGTTAAGGGCTTGTTAGTAAGCATTTCACTGTAAGGTCTACACCTGTTGTATTGTTGGTTAAGGGCTTGTTATTAAGCATTTCACTGTAAGGTCTACACCTGTTGTATTGTTGGTTAAGGGCTTGTTAGTAAGCATTTCACTGTAAGGTCTACACCTGTTGTATTGTTGGTTAAGGGCTTGTTAGTAAGCATTTCACTGTAAGGTCTACACCTGTTGTATTGTTGGTTAAGGGCTTGTTAGTAAGCATTTCACTGTAAGGTCTACACCTGTTGTATTGTTGGTTAAGGGCTTGTTATTAAGCATTTCACTGTAAGGTCTACACCTGTTGTATTGTTGGTTAAGGGCTTGTTAGTAAGCATTTCACTGTAAGGTCTACACCTGTTGTATTGTTGGTTAAGGGCTTGTTAGTCAGCATTTCACTGTAAGGTCTACACCTGTTGTATTGTTGGTTAAGGGCTTGTTAGTAAGCATTTCACTGTAAGGTCTACACCTGTTGTATTGTTGGTTAAGGGCTTGTTAGTAAGCATTTCACTGTAAGGTCTACACCTGTTGTATTGTTGGTTAAGGGCTTGTTATTAAGCATTTCACTGTAAGGTCTACACCTGTTGTATTGTTGGTTAAGGGCTTGTTAGTAAGCATTTCACTGTAAGGTCTACACCTGTTGTATTGTTGGTTAAGGGCTTGTTATTAAGCATTTCACTGTAAGGTCTACACCTGTTGTATTGTTGGTTAAGGGCTTGTTAGTAAGCATTTCACTGTAAGGTCTACACCTGTTGTATTGTTGGTTAAGGGCTTGTTAGTAAGCATTTCACTGTAAGGTCTACACCTGTTGTATTGTTGGTTAAGGGCTTGTTATTAAGCATTTCACTGTAAGGTCTACACCTGTTGTATTGTTGGTTAAGGGCTTGTTAGTAAGCATTTCACTGTAAGGTCTACACCTGTTGTATTGTTGGTTAAGGGCTTGTTAGTAAGCATTTCACTGTAAGGTCTACACCTGTTGTATTGTTGGTTAAGGGCTTGTTAGTCAGCATTTCACTGTAAGGTCTACACCTGTTGTATTGATGGTTAAGGGCTTGTTAGTAAGCATTTCACTGTAAGGTCTACACCTGTTGTATTGTTGGTTAAGGGCTTGTATTAGTGACTTGGGTAGCCTATGGTACCATATTGCATTGAGTGCAGCTATAGATGGAGCGGGGAACAGAGTGCTGATGGTTATGTACAACACATTCCCCCCATAACGGTAGAGTGGAGACCTTACTGATTATTTAGCTGGAACAGTTATGTACAGCCCAATATTTTCAAAATTGTCATTATTGGTATAAATATATATAAAAAAAAATGGAATTAGTTATCCACATGTTTTGTAATGCGGGCTTTTATTTTGAAGATTTCCTCATTACCATACCAGTTGACGTCGTTTGTGCTGCTGGTGGAATACTAGTTAGTCATTTACGGCTAACACTTCGCAGCACAACTCCAGAAAAACGCTGTAAGTTGACTGGCTATTAATTATGAAAATTAAACATTATGGTACAGGTGAACATCGGTCTAGAAATATGACAACTTATCAACTATGATAAGATAGGGGTCACACAATCCCGACACTACATTTGAGCTGGCTAGCTAATTTAGCTAGCTACGCGTTAGCTACAGAGATTACCTGAGCGAGGTAGCAGGCTAACGTTGCTCTGTACTTTAACGTTATTGAACAAGCTAACGCTAGTAAGTCAATTACATTTGCTCAGTATTTAATTTAAAATTGAAATTGTAGTTCACGCTGCTGATGATTTACAGTGGCGTGTATTCATGGATGCCAAGGGAAGCCATGCTTTCCCAAAAAATGTACCAAGAAAAAACAATTTTCCTCCTGTGTTTCATAAATGTCCATCAATTCGCAAGAGGCTGAATGTATCTGCGGAGAAAGCGAACGAAACAGCGCCCCTCTGTCTCTCTATGTGTTGGCCATCTATCTGATGCTATCTGGTCAGAAAGAGTATGACATGGTTGACACCCGTAGCATTAAATACAAGGGAAGCCAGTGAGCATTTGGTCTCCCTTGATAAATAAATACATTAATAGCCAATCAGCGTTGAGCTCAACTATGAATGGTCCTGGTTCACCAAAGAAACGTGTCAAGGGAAGCCAGTTTGGATTTGGACCAATCACAAGTCAAAAGTTGATTTGTTGCATCTCGTCGAGTCGTTGTCCTCCTGTGGCTGGCTAGCTAGCTAAAGTCAGCCCCTTCCTAAATGATCCATGGATGGAGATGGGGATCTGGACTTGTGGTTTTACTTAATTCTCCGTACTGGACAATGATTATAACAGTGATTCTGATCCAACCATAAATTCCTACATTGTTGCCCTGTCCTGAGAGGATGGAAGTTCAACATGTAGCGAGATGTAAAAGGATAATTCTAGATGTAGAAGGATAATGTTAGATGTAGAAGGATAATGTTAGATGCAGAAGGATAATGTTAGATGTAGAAGGATAATGTTAGACGTAGAAGGATAATGCTAGACGTAGAAGGATAATGCTAGACGTAGAAGGATAATGCTAGACGTAGAAGGATAATGTTAGCCGTAGAAGGATAATGCTAGACGTAGAAGGATAATGTTAGATGTAGAAGGATAATGCTAGACGTAGAAGGATAATGCTAGACGTAGAAGGATAATGCTAGGCGTAGAAGGATAATGTTAGACGCAGAAGGATAATGTTAGACGTAGAAGGATAATGTTAGACGTAGAAGGATAATGTTGACTAGCTGGCCTGGCGTATCATTGTCCATGAAAGGAAGTTAAACTAGTGAGCATTTTATCCATGTAGCCTTGGACAACAAACTAAAATGTTTTACTGTTTGACAGAGTCATAGACCGTTTAGGGAACATGAATCAAACAGGAGGATGTCGTTTCTCCACAAGTATGTTTTTTTCCTACTTCCACACACAGACGCACACACACACACAGATCATATTTAGCTTACTTTGATTGGACTAAATAGTTTTGTTATCTCTCTGTGGTTCTAAATCAATAGTTGTTTAGTAGTCTGAAAACGTCGGAAACAATACCTTGCTTGACCATGTTGTAGGTCATGTAACTGTTTGTCCCACATAGGGTTGCAAAGGGTCAGAAACTTTCCGTAAATTTCCAGATTCTTTCCGGAATTTTCCATTGGAAGGTAAGCCCTGAAAATTTGGGAATTTTGCTTAAATTCCTCAAAAAAGTTAGCTTATAACAGGGAACCTTTTTTTGTAGGATACACACAAGGCAATTCTAGGTCTTGTGGCATATTTTGGTTAAACTATCCCCAATTCAATGGAACTGCAACCCTCTGCATGTGCAGTGCACTCTTCCATCACATGTACAGCTGATTCTCAAGATCTTGTACACTAATGAGATGCTATTGAGCCAACACTACTACAGTGTCTGAGCCAAGGACTACATGCTTTCTGGTAGGTTTTGATTACAATACTGGGTGGGGTGAATATATTTTATATGACATACATTATTTTTGGTTAACTAGTAAATAGTAGCCTACAGCAAAGTGTGTTGTTCGTGGGCAAAGAATAATGAACTACATCTCCACCCCTCAACCAGTATTCTACAAGAGCACAGACACAAGGGACAACAGACACACCGGTCTCTACATTGCAGATGAGCATCCTGTCTGGTGTAGAGATCAACAAGGCCTATGGTGTCATCACTACCGTGTCTCGCCACCTTGGCCTGGATGAGGGCAAGGTTCTTTACAGTCTGGCGAAGTACACTTCCAAGCAAGGGCTTTGGGATGGAGATGCAATATGGCAGTCGTGCCAACATATCTCATCAGCCACCTGGTGGAAGGGACTTTGTGGATCTGAGGCTCTTTCCACTGTTGCCTCCATCATCCTCCAAATCCCACCAACATCAGCCGCCTCAGAGCGCAACTGGTCCTTGTTTGGAAACACACACACCAAAGCACGCAACAGGCTGACCAATACAAGGGTTGAAAAATTGGTGGCCATCCGGGCAAATTTGAGGCTTTTTGAGACTGACAACGAGCCATCCTCAACGAGGTTGGAAAGTGACAGTGAAGATGAGGCCTCAGAGTCTGATGTTCAAGAGGTGGACATTGAGGAGGTCCAGGGAGAAGACATGGAAGCCTGAGAGGAAGACAACCAAAGCTTTAGTTTCTAGACTATCATTTTACAGATGTATGTTGAAAACGTTTTTGGGAGATGTGATGGATCATTGGATCATTCAATATCCCTTTTCTTTTGTTGTTCAGTGAAATCATCCCATGTGAAGAGTCAACTAATTTAATTAAGGTTCAATTCGTAACTAAATAGTTTTTTATTTCTATTGGAAGGATTTAATCATTTGCAATTACAGTTGGAAGTAGGAAGTTTACATACACCTTAACCAAATACATTTACACTCAGTGTTCACAATTCCTGACATTTAATCCTAGTAAAAATTCCCTGTCTTAGGTCAGTTAGGATCACCACTTTATTTTAACAATGTGAAATATCAGAATAATAGTAGAGTGATTTATTTCAGCTTTTATTTCTTTCATCACATTCCCAGTGGGTCAGAAGTTTACATACACTCAATTAGTATTTGGTAGCATTGCCTTTAAATTGTTTAACTTGGGTCAAACGTTTCAGGTAGCCTTCCACAAGCTTCCCACAATAAGTTGGGTGAATTGTGGTCCATTCCTCCTGACAGAACTGGTGTAACTGAGTCAGGTTTTTAGGCCTCCTTGCTCGCACACGCTTTTTCAGTTCTGCTCACACATTTTCTATAGGATTGAGGTCAGGGCTTTGTGATGGCCACTCCAATACCTTGACTTTGTTGTCCTTAAGCCATTTTGCCACAACTTTGGAAGTATGCTTGAGGTCATTGTCCATTTGGAAGACCCATTTGCGACCAAGCTTTAACTTCCTGACTGATATCTTGAGATGTTGCTTCAATATTTTCCTTCCTCATGATGCCATCTATTTTGTGAAGTGCACCAGCCCCTCCTGCAGCAAATCACCCCCACAACATGATGCTGCCACCCCCGTGCTTCACGGTTGGCATGATGTTCTTCGGCTTGCAAACCTCACCCATTTTCCTCCAAACATAACGATGGTCATTATGGCCAAACAGTTGCAAACCGTAGTCTTTTGTCTTCTTCCTTGCTGAGCGGCCTTCCAGGTTATATCGATATAGGACTTGTTTTACTGTGGATATAGATACTTTTGTACCTGTTTCTTCCAGCATCTTCACAAGGTCCTTTGCTGTTGTTCTGGGATTGATTTACACTTTTCGCACCAAAGTACGTTCATCCCTAGGAGACAGAACGCGTCTCCTTCCTGAGCGGTATGATGGCTGCGTGGTCCCATGGTGTTTATACTTGCATACTATTGTTTGTACAGATGAACATGGAACCTTCAGGTGTTTGGAAATTAATCCCAAGGATGAACCAGACTTGTGGAGGTCTAAAATGTTTTTTATGAGGTCTTGGCTGATTTATTTTGATTTTCCCATGATGTCGAGCACAAAGGAGGCACTGAGTTTGAAGGTAGGCCTTGAAATACATCCACAGGTACACCTCCAATTGACTCAAATTATGTCAATTAGCCTATCAGATGCTTCTAAAGCCATGACATCATTTTCTGGTATGTGAACTTAGTGTATGTAAACTTCTGACCCACTGGAATTGTGATATAGTGAATTATAAGTGAAATAATCTGTCTGTAAACAGTTGTTGGAAGAATGACTTGCGTCATGCACAAAGTAGATGTCCTAACAGACTCCTGACTAGTCTCCTGCCGCTGAAATATATCCCCACAGCATGATGCTGCCACCACCATGCTTCACCGTAGGGATGGTGCCAGGTTTCTTCCAGACGTGACACTTGGCATTCAGGCCAAAGAGTTCAATCTTTGTTTAAACAGACCAGATAATCCTCTGGAGCTCTCTGAGTGACCATCGGGTTCTTGGTCACCTCCCTGACCAAGGCCCTTCTCCCCTGATTGCCAAGTTTGGCCGGGCGGCTAGCTGTAGGAAGAGTCTTGGTGGTTCCAAACTTCTTCTTTTACTGAGGAGTGTCTTCTGTCTGGCCAGTCTACCATAAAAACCTGATTGGTCGAGTGCTGCAGAGATGGCTGTCCATCTGGAAGGTTCTCCCATCTCCACTTAGTTACTCTAGAGCTCGGTCAGAGTTACCATCGTGTCCTCCTCCCCCAATTGCTCAGTTTGGCCGGGCGGACAGCTCTAGGAAGAGTCTTGGTGGTTCCAAACTTCTTCCATTTAAAAATTATGGCGGCCACTGTGTTCTTGGGGACCTTCAATGCTGCAGAAATCTTTTGGTACCCTTCCCCAGATCTGTGCCTCGACTCAATCCTGTCTCGGATCTCTACGGACAATTCCTTCGACTTCATGGCTTGGTTTTTGCTCTGAAATGCACTGTCAATTGAACACAGGTAGACTCCAATCAAGTTGTAGAAACATCTCAAGGATGATCAATGGAAACAGGAAGCACCTGAGCTCAATTTAGAGTCTCATAGCAAAGGATCTGAATACTGATGTAAATAAGGGATTTCTGTTTTTATTTTTAATGAATTAGCAAAAATGTCTACAAACCAGTTTTTGCTTTGTCATTATGGGGTATTGTGTGTAGATTGATGAGAGTATTTAATATATTAATAAGGCTGTAAGGGGTCTCAATACTTTCCAAAGGCACTGTATTCAACAGTACAAATACAACATTAGTGATATAAAGACAGCCTCACTTCTACATATTACCTCGCCACGACCGGCTCCTGCCAGCTTCTCACTCACTCAAATCTCTCTTCATTTAGGTCATGGAGACAAGCATTTGTTGATTTAGTTGCCATGACACCCATACCTACGGAAGCCAACAAGGATCAAATTAAGGAATTTGTTTTGCTGCTGGTAGACAGAGATCCTCAGCTGGCGTGTTTGGAATCATAGGCAGATATTGTGATGCGTTTTTATTTTAGAATTTATTTTTACCTTTATTTAACTATTTGGGCGGCAGGTAGCCTAGCGGTTAGCCTAGCGGTTAGCCTAGCAGTTAGAGCGTTGGGTAGCCTAGCGGTTAGCCTAGCGGTTAGAGCGTTGGGTAGCCTAGCGGTTAGCCTAGCGGTTAGAGCGTTGGGCCAGTAACCGAAAGGTCGCTGGTTCGAATACCTGAGCCGACTATGGTGATAAACCTGTCGATGTGTCCTTGAGCAAGGCATTTATCCCTAATTTGCTCCAGGGCCTGACCCTGTAGGTAGGCCGTCATTGTAAATAAGAATTTGTTCTTAACTGACTTGCCTAGTTAAATAAAGGTTAAATAAACTAGGCAAGTCAGTTAAGAACAAGTTGTTATTTACAATGACGTCCAAACACGGACGACGCAGGGCCAATTGTGCACCGCCCTATGGGACTCCCTGTCACGGCTGGATGTGATACAGCCTGTATTCGAACCAGGGACTGTAGTGACGCCTCTAGCACTGAGATGCAGTGCCTTAGACCACTGCACCACTCGAGATCCCAATAAATACATTCAACCAATACAAATTACACCTGTGTTATAGGACACCTTCAGTGTTATAGGACACCTTCAGTGTTATAGGACACCTTCAGTGTTACAGGACACCTTCAGTGTTATAGGACACCTTCAGTGTTACAGGACACCTTCAGTGTTATAGGACACCTTCAGTGTTACAGGACACCTTCAGTGTTACAGGACACCTTCAGTGTTACAGGACACCTTCAGTGTTACAGGACACCTTCAGTGTTACAGGACACCTTCAGTGTTATAGGACCCCTTCAGTGTTACAGGACACCTTCAGTGTTACAGGACACCTTCAGTGTTATAGGACACCTTCAGTGTTACAGGACACCTTCAGTGTTATAGGACACCTTCAGTGTTATAGGACACCTTCAGTGTTACAGGACACCTTCAGTGTTACAGGACACCTTCAGTGTTACAGGACACCTTCAGTGTTACAGGACACCTTCAGTGTTACAGGACACCTTCAGTGTTATAGGACACCTTCAGTGTTACAGGACACCTTCAGTGTTACAGGACACCTTTAGTGTTACAGGACACCTTCAGTGTTATAGGACACCTTCAGTGACTTTGGCCACCATTCCATCCAGTTCTCTGCTGACAATGACTGGAGACTACCATCACCCTCAATAACTTTAAGCATCAGCTGTCAGAGCATCTTATCGATCACTGCACCTGTATACAGCCCTTCTGTAAATAGCCCACACTACTACCTCATCCCCATATTTATTATTTTTATAGTATCTCTATTTGCACATCATCATCTGCACATCTATCACTCTAGTGTTAATGCTAATTTGTAATTATTTCACCACTATAGTCTATTTATTGTCCTACCTTCCTAATCTTACTACATTTACACTCTGTATATAGATTTTCTATTGTGTTTTTGACTGTTTGTTTACTGTGTAACTCTGTGTTGTTGTTGTTGCACTGCTTTGCTTTGTCTTGGCCAGGTCACAGTTGTAAATGAGAACTTGTTCTCAACTGGCCTACCTGGTTAAATAAAGGTGAAATAAAATAAATACATATTTGGTGCTGTCTGATTAGGATATAAGGGCCTGGCTCAAAAAAGCCAGTTAAAATATTTTCTCTGTTTCTGTGCTGGCGGTGTCTCTCTGTTGCAACTTGTCATAAACCAGTAAAAAAAATGTATTGACTTTATCTGTGACTTCTGTTCACCTGTAAATTCAAACCCTTTGTCCCTCCCCTCCAGAGAGATGTTGCTGTGTGCTCTGGCGGGCCTGCTGCTGCTATTCTCCTGTCTGGATGTGTGGTACTTCCTGCGGGGGGTGGTGGTTGTGGTGCAGGCCTGGTTCCAACCCCCGGTTTGGGACGTCCTGGCAGAGCAGAGTGTTCCTGGGAGGGTCCTACCTCATGACCTGGACTATATGGGTCACATGAACAACGCCAGATACCTCCGGGAGTGTGACTTCGCCAGGTTGGACAAACACACTCACATAGGCCTGTTTTACTTCTTCACTTTAAAAACTAATATTTAAGTGTTTAGTATGTTTTAGGTAGAGAAAGCGGTGAAAGGTAGGAGATTCACTGAGATTAGGAGTTATACTAAAATCTATTTCATAATTATTGTTGTTTTTGCATCAGATATTATGCGTTTTACCACAACTACTAAAGCAGGAATGTGCTTTGTTCTCATTCCCACAACATGATGCAGCCTCCACTATGCTTGAAGATATAAAGAGTGGTATCAGTGATGTGTTGGATTTGCCCCAAACATAACACTTTGTATTCAGGACAAAGTTAATTTCTTTGCCACATGTTTAGCAGTTTTACTTTAGGGCTTTAGGGCTTTAGGGCTTTAGGGCTTTAGGGCTTTAGGGCTTTAGGGCTGACCCAGAGTCGTCTGTTCTTTCCACCAATCGATTGGTATTTTTTATTATTATAAAAAAATTCTTATGGGAGAAAACGTGTATTTTTCCTTATATTGACACACCCTATGTGTTTTAATAAAATCAATTATATGTAGGCTATTGAGCTTGTCTGATGCTTTAAGCACGCTGTGATTAAATAATGAAGACACAAAAATTACTCAAGAGGGAGCCAGAGATCAAGATAGCTTAACCAAAAGAAGAAGAAACAACCTATTCCCTACCCTCTTCCTCCCGCTGCTGCTGGCCTTCACAGACTGCTACCCTCTTCCTCCCGCTGCTGCTGGCCTTCACAGACTGCTACCCTCTTCCTCCCGCTGCTGCTGGCCTTCACAGACTGCTACCCTCTTCGTCCCGCTGCTGCTGGCCTTCACAGACTGCTACCCTCTTCCTCCCGCTGCTGCTGGCCTTCACAGACTGCTACCCTCTTCCTCCCGCTGCTGCTGGCCTTCACAGACTGCTACCCTCTTCCTCCCGCTGCTGCTGGCCTTCACAGACTGCTACCCTCTTCCTCCCGCTTCTGCTGGCCTTCACAGACTGCTATTATGTTCCTAAAGTTGCCTGTAGGTTATAGGACCTCGGCAACCTTTTCCATTTGTAGTGACAAGTTATCTTACCATTTCTACCGATCTGATGACCAGTTATGATTTTCATATGCACATTTTCGTGGAACAGTTTAATTTATTTTATAATAAGTATCTATCTCAAAATCGTTATCATGTGGTTAATCAACATTCTTAAAGTAACTAATATTGCCAACTATGTAAAAATAACAGGTAGAAAATGCATGGCCTGTCTCCAAGGAACTTGAAACATTGTATCAACAATTTACTTGGGTATGGTCTGAAGTTTGCACTACCAAACCTGCTTATATACTCTGGGGCCCTCAGTTTCCCAGTGAACTTCTGCTTCACCTGGTTGACAACAATGTCGTACAATTCCTTTCTTATGTCCGTAGTAAACATTTCACAGTATCTTCATGAGGTTGTATAAAAACCCAAAATATAAAAATATCGTTACGGGCTATTTGTTCTTTGAGCCCAGGTTGCAAGTCAGGGGGTCTGAATACTTTCCAAATGCACTGTACATACAGCATATAATTACACACTTTCTTCTCTGGGTTAATGGAAGACGATTTGCGCCTGGAGCTGAAATAGTTGAAGAAAGCTTTAGATGATGCATCATGGGTGTGTTTTTATGTAAAGAAGAAGAATAAAAACACCTAGTATACAATGTGTTTTATGGAAAAATGCAACATATGTTTTGTTTTCTTCAAATAAGTTAGTTTTCCTAAAGTAGAGTTTTATAAAAGATGAATTAGTTGATGAGAATTTGTGGTGAAAATGTAGAAAATGAATTTAAAGTCAGACGTCTTAGTCCTCAGGGTTTTTGCTACAGACATTTTAAAACTGGTTTCATGAGAATCACTCAGATGTACGTAATGCATTAGATTATGTCTGATCCTTCCAGGTTCCACCATTACATGCGTAACGGGATCTTTAAGGCCCTACGGACCCTGAGGGCCACTATGGTGGTGGGGGCCTCCACTATTCGCTACCGACGCTCGCTGGCCTTCGGGGAAGCATTTGACCTGCGCACCCGCATCGTGGCATGGGATGACAAGTCATTCTTTGTGGAGCAGCGGTTTGTCTCCCAGGGCGACGGGTTCATCTCCGCGGTGATGCTATGCAGACAGAACGTTCTCCGTAGCAACCCTGAGAGCATCCTACAGCTGCTCTGCAAGAGGAAGGTAGGAGAGGAAGGGAGGTGAGAGAGGAAGGGAGGTGAGGAGCGAGATGATAGGAGGGGGAGAGGTAGTGGAGAGGAGGGGGAGATATGATGGGCCTTTGATGCATGGGATATCACTCAGTCCTCTTCTCTGGGTGTGTGTTCAGGTGGAGTGTCCCGACTACCCTGAGGATCTGCAGCACTGGATCAGCTTCATCTCAGCCAGCAGCCAGGCCCTGAGAGCCCAGAGGGGACTAGAGGACCAGACTGGAGCACGTGAAGACAAAGACAAGTGATACACACATTCCTTGAGTAGCCCTAACGTTAGACGTTGTTGTAGCCCGGCCCCAAGCACACCTGGTTCAACTAATCTGCTTAACATTCAGCTGTTGATTAGTTGAATCAGATGAGGAACTAAACTGACATGACTGACAACTCCCTCAGAAGACCAGAGTGACAAACCAGAGTGACAGACCAGAGTGACAGACCAGAGTGACAGACCAGAGTGACAGACCAGAGTGACAGACCAGAGTGACAGACCAGAGTCACAGACAACTACCACGGGCCAAGTGGCTTTAAACCTTTACTGCAGTGGGCTAAATCAGGGTCACACAGAGTGATTCTAGATCTTAAACTAATCTACTTTGAAACAAAAGTATCCACCTCACACACCTGGTTATGGGCTTAACAGATAAAGAGGACACCTGTACCATGTCAGATATAGAGTTAGCATCCCAATATTACACTGTATCACAGAAGACTGAAATATAACCAAACCAATTGACGTAGAAACACCAGATTTTCTGCATAAAAAAAAAATGTTTTTCTTAATTATGAAAAATATGAATCACATTCCACCCATGAGGCCACTAGAGAGCGCTTTGGTCATTCGCCTGCAGGATAGAGGACCATCATGTTGTTAAGGGATTCATCCTTACCTGAGATGCAAAGCCTTTTTCCGTTGACATGAAACTCTTAACATAATAGTTTTAGTTATGTGTGCATGTATCTCAAGATAGTATTCAGCACCTAAGTTGATTAGATAATTTGGGTTCTCTTTCAAGTATTAATTTCGACATCTGGGATTCTCCAGAATCTCCTATGTAGCTCGAAAGAGACAGACGGGTCGAGTGGCGAATGAGGGAGCTCCTCCTCTCTACTAAAGAGCCCCTCCCCTCTACTAAAGAGCCCCTCCCCTCTACTGAAGAGCCCCTCCCCTGCCCTCTGATCATTCTCACCCCTCTTCTTCACAGAAGAGTTCTACTTAGCTCTCCTCAGCATGACTTGATCTGTTTTCCTGTTTAACTGTTCACAGGTGTTGCTGTAAGGTTACCTATGAATCTGTCTTGTTGGGTGACTTTACTGAAAGGAAACAAGGCACTAAAACCCTGATGCTCCTGGAAGTCGCTCTGGATAAGAGCTTCTGCTAAATTACTAAAATACTAAATGAAAGTTTTCGTTTCGGATGAGAATTTGCTTCACCGCTTTTTCATCCTTCGTCTTCTGTTGTAGCTAGCGTCACACAGCTGGCTTTAGGAGACTTGGCTAGCTTAGCTGCAAGACTTACCTAACATGGCTAACTCGCCACAAGGCCAGCTTTTCTACCCGGAAGTGTAGAATTACTAGTTCGCTCTCTCGTTTAGTTCAACCCACTACCGGTGTTGACCAGACCGACCTTCCTAGCGTCACTGCTTATCGGTCGAGAGTCACGCTTTAGTTCGTCGCAAGACCAACATAGCGCTAGCTTCCTTTGTAAGTAAGCATTTCACTGTAAGATCTACACCTGTTGTATTCGGCGCACGTGACAAATAAACTTTGATTTGATTTAGCAAGCCATGCTACTAGCCCTCGGGGCGAACACTAGCTGTGTTCACATTGTTAAAGGATTTGCTTCTCCGGCCAGCACTGCACTAACTCGCTAGCCTACTAGACCAATTGGCGAACGGTAGTTATGTTTCACTTTGTTAGCAGTTTTTTGGAGCCATGGAACCTGCTAGCTCAGCCCAAGTGGTACCGATCAAGGCCCCTACCGGAGCACCCATGCCCATGCGGGGCTACCATATCGGATGACGTGTGCCGTCTGCCCGGGTCTCGAACACGTGGAAGCAGCGTTCGACGACCCCCGGTCATACGCAATGCATCCCAACATGGTTAGTCTCCCGCTCTTAACTCGAGCGGGGAGACCGTTTCACAGACCCATGGGCTTCGGTGCCACTGGTGAGCGAGAGTCTATCGACCTGTTGGCGACTTGCCAACAGAGCAGGGTGCTGGCCCACATGAATAGTCCAGCCCCTGGACCTGGTCCACAGTGACAAAGAGGTACCAACTGCAGTAACTTTCTGAGGCCACCTGTTTTCAACAGAATTTTGGAATCAGTAGTGGCTGGTGAATCGGCAACCTAGTCTTCTATTCCCGGTACTTTCTGGTTCCAGGGAAAGGGTTCTCCCCATTCTGGACCTACAGGTCTGCAACAGGTATCTGACAAAGTTCACGTTCCGTATGCATACGTTCAATGTGCTGTCTCGCTCTTCGTCAAGGCAACTGGTTCACCTCAGTCGACATGCAGGAAACGTATTTTCACATAAGCATCCTGCCAGCACACAGGAGGTTTATGTGGTTTGCTACAAATACCTCGCTGTCTCATTCATGCTAGCGCTAGCTCCCAGCTCTCACACCGCTAAGGAACAAGATGAATCCCGGGAACAAGCGCTACGAGTCACGACTCTACGAGATTAATCAGAAAAAGTGATGCCAACACAGAGAATAGAAAACCTAGGCGGAATGCTGGATTCTCTCTCTTATCAAGCAACGCTCTCGTAGGACCGCATCGTGTCGATCCGACAGTCTCCGTGTTCCACAGAGAGTGCTCTGTTATGTTCACAGAGAGGAGCTCTGAGTGCTGGGATTGATGGTGTCCACCATCTCAGTTGTACCTCTCGACCTACTGAGGATCAGAGACTTTCAGCACTGGATGTTTGCCCAGTGTCTGTGTAAACGGTGTCACTTCCGCATGTCTCTCGGGTCTCCGTCACTGGAAGAGCCCTTCGATCTTTGTTTCTGGTAGGAATGAGGAAAGTGGTGATGACCGATGCCTCACTCATGGGCTGGGGAGCAGTTCACGAGGGAGATGCAATAAACGGAGTATGGACCCCTCAATAAACGGAGTGGTCCCCACTACTCCGCATTGCGCACACAAGCTACCTCAAACCTTTCTTTAACTAGGTTTCCATCCAATTGGCGACAGATTTTCATGCAAATATTCAAAAAATCTGCATAAAATGAATATGCGGATAAAAGGCTGTGCATGATGACGTAGTACACACAAAATGTTTCCATCGCATTTTTAACTCTACTGATCATTTTCTCACAAAAACTGTTGCGTTAAATAGCATTGTTTATTTATTTAACCTTTATTTAACCTTTATTTAACGAGGCAAGTCAGTTAAGAACACATTCTTATTTACAACGACGGCCTAACCCGGACGATGCTGGGACAATTGTGCGCCGCCCTATGGGACTCCTAATCACGGCCGGATGGGATACAGCCTGGATTCGAACCAGGGACTGTAGTGACGCCTCTTGCACTGAGATGTGTGCCTTACAGAGCCCAAATGTGCCCACTCTGGTCTTGACACATGCAGTCTAGCCAACAGCTCTCAGATGCAGTGCGGGTAGGCTACCTACACAATGAGATTATTATGGATAAGAACAAGAATATGTGTATTTGCCAAACTGCAGTCAAGCATCAATCATCATGTCACCAGAAAAATACTCTTGATACAGTATTTATTGGAAAAGAGCATGAAGATCCTTGTGCACTTTCACCATGCTGTAAAATTCATACGTTATTTAATCTGTAGCCTAATATCTGTCGTTGTGGGAGGACAACATATCATCGCATTACTCCAAGTTTACTTTGATATGATGGTTATTATATCAATCTTTGCGCATAAATGTGTTTCCACCACCATTCCACGCAGAATTAATTTTACCAACACAAAAAGATCCCACCATGTCAAATGTAGGCATTTATTAAATTGTACCAAAACTTCCTGTTTTCCTCGCATCCATTTTTTTTATACAGGATGACTTGCGTAAAAACTAGATGGAAACGTGGTTCCTGACACATTTTTTACCATCTCTGCGGAATTGTCACGTCCTGATCCAAACGGACAATACGACTGTAGTGCCGCCAGGGTGGCACTTTCTCCCTGCACTTACAGAGACTATCCGACTATCCATGACTAATGTCCCGGGCGTACTGAACGTCGGAGCAGACTTATTGTCCAGAGGGAACTCTCATCAAAGGGACTGGAGAGTCCTTCCCCAAGTGGTGGAACAGATCTGGTCAAGCGCACTGGCCGTTGTTGTTCACGCTAGTAGGAGACGAACCCCTAGGGGTGGGGATGCGCTGGCACACCCTTGGCCAACGCTTTTCCTCCCCTTAACCTCATACTCTCCACTCTGACCATTATAAGGGAAGAAGGCGTATTCCTTATCTCGGACCCCTTGATGCTCTGGATAGCAGAGATCTAATGACCCCAGCGAATAGAGAGATTGTCCACCGTCACCCGGAAGCCATGGCCCTCTGGCCCGTGAGAGGTTAAATCTGGAATCATTGAGACTTTCCAGAGTGCTAGGGCTCGTTCTACATGCTCACTGTATGTAAACAAGTGGCGTGTTTAAAACTGGTGTGACCGAAAACCGATTCCTTACCAATGTTCTGTATCTGGGGTTCTATGCTTCCTGCAGGACCTTATGGGCAGAGGGAGGCTTTCTCTACTGTTAAGGTCTATTTAGTTGCTATCTATGCCTGTCATATAGGATTTGACGATAACACGGTGGGAAAACACCTCCTTTTATGTCGTTTCATGAAGGGGGCGCGTCGCTTATGTCCCGTTCCCAGTCTTTAGTCCCGTCATGGGATTTGTCTATTGTGCTTGAGGCTATTTAACAGCAGCCTTCTGAGCCACTGGAGATTTGCGATGGGGCTTGTTGGGCATTTATGAGGTTTTATCAACTAGACACCACTGCGCCTTCATTGGCGCAAACTGTCCTCAGTGTCGGGGCTTCTGAGGGATGATATTGAGATTGCCTGGCTTCGGAGAGCATCTGCGATACGTGAGTTGGCCATATCCCACTGCGAGATGTTGAAACTAATAATTGAAAGACAATTTAACCCCGGTTCTCTGATATGAGTAAGACATCTCACCACATTCCCCTACTCGCAAGAGTGTGAAGAAGTTGGGCTCGCTTGAGAATTATCAGAGGGCAGGCGAGTGCCTCTTTAGTATGAAGGGAGGGGCTCCCTCATTCGCCACTCAACCTGTCTGTCTCTGACAGATGTGTATGATTGGTCCTTTGAGCTACTTATAAGATTCTGGTGAATCCCACTGTGAGATGTCTCATAATATCAGAGAACCGGGGTGAGTTTATGAACATTATCTGTGTGCTGCATCTATATAATGCACCAATGCTTCTCCATTCTGTGTTTTTATTACACTAGCAATGAGTATTATATAATTTATTGATGGAGATGTTCATCGTCTATTTATTTTTTAAATTATTATTGTTGCTGTCTATGTATTATATATTTAATTGGATGCAGAGTATATCATTATTGGAATTGATTTGAAATGAATGTCAATTATTTTGAATGCATTTTGAATTAAACAATATGTAACCCCCTGGTTACTTTTAGCCCTGACTGCATTGAATTACTGTGTTCAACACTTGGCAACATTCCGACACGAGGGAGACTAGAACACCCGTGAACTCTGAGCTAGCTACGTTGCTAATTTGTTGTTTTGAGTATTAAAGTTGATAACTCACTGTTCATTAAATAAATAGCAATACAAAAATAGTTGATACAATGATATCTGTGAGGGATTTAGTTTTTTCCCAACTATCATCGAAAGACCAGGCACATCTCTCTCCCGCTGTATATTCCCGCCCAGAGGTTCAACTGTTGGGATGCTGCCAGAGAGACTGAGCTGGGATTATCCTGTTGGGATGCTGCCAGAGAGACTGAGCTGGGATGATACTGTTGGGATGCTGCTAGATAGTGAGCTGGGATGATCCTGTTGGGATGCTGCTAGATAGTGAGCTGGGATTATCCTGTTGGGATGCTGCCAGAGAGACTGAGCTGGGATGATACTGTTGGGATGCTGCCAGAGAGACTGAGCTGGGATGATCCTGTTGGGATGCTGCTAGAGAGACTGAGCTGGGATGATCCTGTTGGGATGCTGCTAGAGAGACTGAGCTGGGATGATCCTGTTGGGATGCTGCTAGATAGTGAGCTGGGATGATCCTGTTGGGATGCTGCTAGATAGTGAGCTGGGATGATCCTGTTGGGATGCTGCTAGATAGTGAGCTGGGATGATCCTGTTGGGATGCTGCTAGAGAGACTGAGCTGGGATGATCCTGTTGGGATGCTGCTAGATAGTGAGCTGGGATGATCCTGTTGGGATGCTGCTAGAGAGACTGAGCTGGGATGATCCTGTTGGGATGCTGCTAGATAGTGAGCTGGGATTATCCTGTTGGGATGCTGCCAGAGAGACTGAGCTGGGATGATACTGTTGGGATGCTGCCAGAGAGACTGAGCTGGGATGATCCTGTTGGGATGCTGCTAGAGAGACTGAGCTGGGATGATCCTGTTGGGATGCTGCTAGAGAGACTGAGCTGGGATGATCCTGTTGGGATGCTGCTAGAGAGACTGAGCTGGGATGATCCTGTTGGGATGCTGCTAGATAGTGAGCTGGGATGATCCTGTTGGGATGCTGCTAGATAGTGAGCTGGGATGATCCTGTTGGGATGCTGCTAGATAGTGAGCTGGGATGATCCTGTTGGGATGCTGCTAGATAGTGAGCTGGGATGATCCTGTTGGGATGCTGCTAGAGAGACTGAGCTGGGATGATCCTGTTGGGATGCTGCTAGATAGTGAGCTGGGATGATCCTGTTGGTATGCTGCTACATAGTGAGCTGGGATGATCCTGTTGGGATGCTGCTAGATAGTGAGCTGGGATGATCCTGTTGGTATGCTGCTACATAGTGAGCTGGGATGATCCGGTTGGGATGCTGCTAGATAGTGAGCTGGGATGATCCTGCTGGGATGATCCTGTTGGGATGCTGCTAGATAGTGAGCTGGGATGATCCTGTTGGATGCTGCTAGATAGTGAGCTGGGATGATCCTGTTGGATGCTGCTAGATAGTGAGCTGGGATGATCCTGTTGGATGCTGCTAGATAGTGAGCTGGGATGATCCTGCTGGGATGATCCTGTTGGATGCTGCTAGATAGTGAGCTGGGATGATCCTGCTGGGATGATCCTGTTGGATGCTGCTAGATAGTGAGCTGGGATGATCCTGTTGGGATGCTGCTAGATAGTGAGCTGGGATGATCCTGCTGGGATGATCCTGTTGGATGCTGCTAGATAGTGAGCTGGGATGATCCTGTTGGATGCTGCTAGATAGTGAGCTGGGATGATCCTGTTGGGATGCTGCTAGATAGTGAGCTGGGATGATCCTGTTGGGATGCTGCTAGATAGTGAGCTGGGATGATCCTGTTGGGATGCTGCTAGATAGTGAGCTGGGATGATCCTGTTGGATGCTGCTAGATAGTGAGCTGGGATGATCCTGCTGGGATGATCCTGTTGGATGCTGCTAGATAGTGAGCTGGGATGATCCTGTTGGGATGCTGCTAGATAGTGAGCTGGGATGATCCTGCTGGGATGATCCTGCTGGGATGATCCTGTTGGGATGCTGCTAGATAGTGAGCTGGGATGATCCTGCTGGGATGATCCTGTTGGGATGCTGCTAGATAGTGAGCTGGGATGATCCTGCTGGGATGATCCTGTTGGGATGCTGCTAGATAGTGAGCTGGGATGATCCTGCTGGGATGATCCTGTTGGATGCTGCTAGATAGTGAGCTGGGATGATCCTGTTGGATGCTGCTAGATAGTGAGCTGGGATGATCCTGCTGGGATGATCCTGTTGGATGCTGCTAGATGGTGAGCTGGGATGATCCAGCTGGGATGATCCTGTTGGGATGCTGCTAGATAGTGAGCTGGGATGATCCTGTTGGGATGCTGCTAGATAGTGAGCTGGGATGATCCTGCTGGGATGATCCTGTTGGATGCTGCTAGATAGTGAGCTGGGATGATCCTGTTGGGATGCTGCTAGATAGTGAGCTGGGATGATCCTGCTGGGATGATCCTGTTGGATGCTGCTAGATAGTGAGCTGGGATGATCCTGTTGGGATGCTGCTAGATAGTGAGCTGGGATGATCCTGCTGGGATGATCCTGCTGGATGCTGCTAGATAGTGAGCTGGGATGATCCTGCTGGGATGATCCTGTTGGATGCTGCTAGATAGTGAGCTGGGATGATCCTGTTGGGATGCTGCTAGATAGTGAGCTGGGATGATCCTGCTGGGATGATCCTGCTGGATGCTGCTAGATAGTGAGCTGGGATGATCCTGCTGGGATGATCCTGTTGGATGCTGCTAGATAGTGAGCTGGGATGATCCTGCTGGGATGATCCTGCTGGATGCTGCTACATAGTGAGCTGGGATGATCCTGCTCATGAGTAACCACTCATTGTAAAAGTGGCAACAACAATAGTGTTAGAAAAGGGACATGTTCATATTAATTTATTTTTCCCTCTTAAAGGGGAACTGCACCTTCTTATTGGGCCTTGTTTTTTTACTTGTTTCTCAAGAAATGCTTGTGTCCATGACAGAAGACAAACGTGAGTTGGCTTGGGGGTGTGGTTTGATGTGGGTGTGTCCCTGCCACCACCAAGACACACCCATCTGTCAGAACCTTGCAGCTGTTTCCCCTCCCTCCATCACAACAAACCAACCTACAAAATACAAACCGTATTTTAATCCTAACCTTAACCACACTGCTGCCCTAATGCCTAACCTTTTTGTTTTCATGAATTTTTACAATATAGACAGTTTTTGCAGCTGGCCTATCTAAGGGGAAACAGCTCAGTTCTGCCTCAGGACAAAACTTATGACAATAAACGTCAACCTGCAATAATTACAGGCAGATTAAGAAAAAACATGCTGGAGGAGACTGGTTCAATCAGTGTAGATGAAGGGGAGGAGACTGGTTCAATCAGTGTAGATGAAGGGGAGGAGACTGGTTCAATCAGTGTAGATGAAGGGGAGGAGACTGGTTCAATCAGTGTAGATGAAGGGGAGGAGACTGGTTCAATCAGTGTAGATGAAGGGGAGGAGACTGGTTCAATCAGTGTAGATGAAGGGGAGGAGACTGGTTCAATCAGTGTAGATGAAGGGGAGGAGACTGGTTAAAGAAGGATTTCTAAACCTTGAGACAATTGAGACATGGATTGTGTGTGTGTGCCATTCAGAGGGTGAATGGGCAAGACAAAAGATTTACGTGCCTTTGAACGGGGTCTGGCAGTAGGTACCATGTGCACCGGTTTGTGTCAAGAAGTGCAACTCTGCTGTGTTTTTCACGCTCAACAGTTTCCCATGGGTATCAATAGTCCACCACCCAAAGGACATCCAGCCAACTTGACACAATTGTGGGAAGCATTGGAGTCAACATGGACCAGAATCCCTGTGAAACGCTTTCAACATCTTGCAATTGCTGAATGTATGTAGGTCATAGGTATTTTAACCAATGACCTGCCACTGGCATTAAACAAAGCATGAGTCCATGTATGCTGATGATTCAACCATATACACATCAGCAACCACAGCTAATGAAGTCACTGAAGCCCTTAACAAGGAGTTACAGTCTGTTGTGGAATGGATGGCCAGTAATAAACTGGTCCTGAACATCTCTAAACCTAAGAGCATTGTATTTGGTGCAAATCATTCCCTAAGTTCTAGACCTCAGCTGAATCTGGTAATGAATGGTGTGTCTGTTGAACAAGTTGAGGAGACTAAGTTACTTGTTGTTACCTTAGATGGTAAACTGTCATGTTCAACACATATAGATTCAATGGTTGTAAAGATGGAGAGACGTCTGTCTGTAATAGAGATGACTCCTCACCCCACAAAGCAGACTCTAGTTGTATCTTATCTTGATTATTGTCCAGTCATGTGGTCAAGTCCTGCAGGCTCTAGTTGTATCTTATCTTGGTTATTGTCCAGTCATGTGGTCAAGTCCTGCAGACTCTAGTTGTATCTTATCTTGATTATTGTCCAGTCATGTGGTCAAGTCCTGCAGGCTCTAGTTGTATCTTATCTTGGTTATTGTCCAGTCATGTGGTCAAGTCCTGCAGACTCTAGTTGTATCTTATCTTGATTATTGTCCAGTCATGTGGTCAAGTCCTGCAGACTCTAGTTGTATCTTATCTTGATTATTGTCCAGTCATGTGGTCAAGTCCTGCAGGCTCTAGTTGTATCTTATCTTGGTTATTGTCCAGTCATGTGGTCAAGTCCTGCAGGCTCTAGTTGTATCTTATCTTGATTATTGTCCAGTCATGTGGTCAAGTCCTGCAGGCTC
>CM042383.1:635000-662500 GCA_023634145.1 Thymallus thymallus
GGTGTATAAAAGTATTGGTTAAGAGTTAACATATCAGACCAGAAAGACACATAGCTGCAGCTGCACGTCCAAAGTGGTTCGAACCCTGAATCTCAACACGAGGTGGAGAAGAAAACTCCCCTCCCGGATAATCACTGGTACGGCTGATTAGCTGTCCTAAGTAAAGTATAATTGAAAGTGAATTTAAGTGGGACCGTTCTACTACTCTGTTCAAACCGTCCTACTATGCTACTCTCATCAGCCCACTGGGGAACATCGACACGGCTTCAAAGGAGCAACTTCAAGAGCGACGGGAAGACAAATCTATTCTGTAGTTCTGTTCAAGACTACATGACCAGTCATTGGAGATCGGACAACTAAGAAGAAGGACATTGTGAACCATTTCGGACAATAAGAGACTTACAAGCGTGCTGTGAAAAGGCCCCCTTCCAAGGCGGTCAGTTTCACAGAGAGAGCTACACGGTGGAACCTCACCTAAATACATAAGATTTCTTACTCCAAACGCTAGGGACTTGTTTCCATCGTATTAAGTTTCCAGTCAACCTGTACTGTGTGTGTGTGTGTGTGTGTTTATTTAGTTAGCTAGTAAATAAATAACTAAACCAATGTGTGTAGCACTGAATCATAAGTAAGGCTGGGGTTTTTGCAGATGCAATGAGGATACGATGTTCAGAATTATGTTATGATTAATAAGTTGACTGTTTATTGATGTGGTAGTTAAATACCTTCTAGAGTTTCATTCGGGAGATGGAACTCTTTAAAGAACCGTTGTCATGGTGCCCCAGATCCTAATTGTTACATTGTTAATTTAATCGGGTCACAATTAAACGTAGTTACTTAATTAGAGAAATAACAGTCTTCAGATTAATGTTAGTCAAGTCACGACATTGTGTATTACTGGTTATAGTACTATATTTGTTTGTAATGTACCTGGAAAAGCAGTATTCCCAGCGACCACACGGTGGCCGGAACAGCAAAGTACTCCCCTCTCAGTACTGTCTCTGGAGGAAGATACTCAGGAGTACCTGGGGGGGAGAGAGATAGGGGAGTGAGACAGGGGAGAGACGGTGTAAGAGATGTGAGGGAGAGAGACAGTGAGGGAGGGAGTGCGTTAGGAATTGAACTGTTTCTATGTGTTTGTACGTGTGTGTGTGTGTGCGCATTCGCACGTTGCAGGTGCATGCAAGTATGTCTCACCTGCAACATCGGTGTATTCTCCCTCCTTGAGTACTGAGGCGGAACCGAAGTCTAGCAGCAGGACGTTGTGATTGGCCAGTTGGACCAGGATGTTCTCAGGTTTCAGGTCTCTGTGGACCACGCCCCTGGAGTGGCAGTGGAGCAGAGCAGACACCACCTACACACACACATGCATAGAAAAGTGTGTATGGCCGGTCAGTATCAGGTCTACCACATCAGGTGTATGGCAGGTCAGTATCAGGTCAGTATCGGGTCAGTATCAGGTGTATGGCAGGTCAGTATCAGGTGTATGGCAGGTCAGTATCAGGTCAGTATCAGGTGTATGGCAGGTCAGTATAAGGTGTATGGCAGGTCAGTATCAGGTCAGTATCAGGTGTATGGCAGGTCAGTATCAGGTGTATGGCAGGTCAGTATCAGGTGTATGGCAGGTCAGTATCAGGTCAGTATCAGGTGTATGGCAGGTCAGTATAAGGTGTATGGCAGGTCAGTATCAGGTCAGTATCAGGTGTATGGCAGGTCAGTATCAGTTGTATGGCAGGTCAGTATCAGGTCAGTATCAGTTGTATGGCAGGTCAGTATCAGTTGTATGGCAGGTCAGTATCAGGTGTATGGCAGGTCAGTATCAAGTCAGTATCAGGTGTATGGCAGGTCAGTATCAGTTGTATGGCAGGTCAGTATCAGTTGTATGGCAGGTCAGTATCAGGTCAGTATCAGTTGTATGGCAGGTCAGTATCAGGTGTATGGCAGGTCAGTATCAGGTGTATGGCAGGTCAGTATCAGTTGTATGGCAGGTCAGTATCAGTTGTATGGCAGGTCAGTATCAGGTCAGTATCAGGTGTATGGCAGGTCAGTATCAGTTGTATGGCAGGTCAGTATCAAGTCAGTATCAGGTGTATGGCAGGTCAGTATCAGTTGTATGGCAGGTCAGTATCAGTTGTATGGCAGGTCAGTATCAGGTCAGTATCAGTTGTATGGCAGGTCAGTATCAGGTGTATGGCAGGTCAGTATCAGGTGTATGGCAGGTCAGTATCAGTTGTATGGCAGGTCAGTATCAGTTGTATGGCAGGTCAGTATCAGGTCAGTATCAGGTGTATGGCAGGTCAGTATCAGTTGTATGGCAGGTCAGTATCAGGTCAGTATCAGGTGTATGGCAGGTCAGTATCAGTTGTATGGCAGGTCAGTATCAGGTCAGTATCAGGTGTATGGCAGGTCAGTATCAGGTGTATGGCAGGTCAGTATCAGGTGTATGGCAGGTCAGTATCAGTTGTATGGCAGGTCAGTATCAGGTCAGTATCAGGTGTATGGCAGGTCAGTATCAGTTGTATGGCAGGTCAGTATCAGGTCAGTATCAGGTGTATGGCAGGTCAGTATCAGGTGTATGGCAGGTCAGTATCAGGTGTGTGTATGTGACTCTGACCTGCTGCATCACATGACGTGCCATCCCCTCCTCCAAGTAGCCACTCCCCTCTTGCATATAATTAAAGAGATCCAAGCAGGGGATTGGACGCTCTAGAACCAGCAGGAATATGCCCGCCCCCTCTGGCCCTGGCATACAATAGTAGTCAAGGAGTTGGGCTACGCCTCTACACCTGGGCAAGCAACACACCTGCCGCAGCAGAGCGATCTCCAACGGCAACACATCTTCGCTCTCCGACTGCACACACACACACACAGTACACACACACAGTACACACTCACACACACAGTACACACATACACACACACAGTACACACATACACACACACAGTACACACAGTACACACACAGTACACACATAGTACACACACACAGTACACACACACATGTCCATGATCAGCTCCTGTTCCATGCTGCTCCATCAGTAACTAGTATAACTCAGACAGGCTGCTTCCCAAATGGCACCCTGTTCCCTTAATAGTGACCCAAGTGCCCTGGTCAGAAGTAGTGCCCTGGTCAGAAGTAGTGCCCTGGTCAGAAGTAGTGCCCTGGTCAGAAGTAGTGCCCTGGTCAGAAGTAGTGCCCTGGTCAGAAGTAGTGCCCAATAAAGGGAACGGGGTGTTTGGGGTGTATTCTGAAGTAGCTGACTCACCATTTTAGCCCACATCTTTATCTTCCTCTGGTCCACAAACTTCAGCGCCACCTGGAGACAGACAACATGAACAACGTATATTTACTGCTGCACCTGGAGACAGACATGTCATTCTGTTATAATGGTCTGTGTCCCACCTGGAGACAGACAACATGTCATTCTGTTATAATGGTCTGTGTCCCACCTGGAGACAGACAACATGTAATTCTGTTATAATGGTCCGTGTCCCACCTGGAGACAGACATGTCATTCTGTTATAATAGTCTGTGTCCCACCTGGAGACAGACATGTCATTCTGTTATAATGGTCTGTGTCCCACCTGGAGACAGAAATGTCATTCTGTTATAATGGTCTGTGTCCCACCTGGAGACAGACATGTCATTCTGTTATAATGGTCTGTGTCCCACCTGGAGACAGACAACGTCATTCTGTTATAATGGTCCGTGTCCCACCTGGAGACAGACATGTCATTCTGTCATAATGGTCTGTGTCCCACCTGGAGACAGACATGTCATTCTGTCATAATGGTCTGTGTCCCACCTGGAGACAGACATGTCATTCTGTCATAATGGTCTGTGTCCCACCTGGAGACAGACATGTCATACTGTCATAATGGTCTGTGTCCCACCTGGAGACAGACATGTCATTCTGTCATAATGGTCTGTGTCCCACCTGGAGACAGACATGTCATTCTGTCATAATGGTCTGTGTCCCACCTGGAGACAGACATGTCATTCTGTCATAATGGTCTGTGTCCCACCTGGAGACAGACATGTCATTCTGTCATAATGGTCTGTGTTAGGACAACGTATATTTGCAGCAGAGTTTGAAAATACACTATTTTTAGCATAGCTTGTCCCATTGTTGCAAAGTGTTATGGGAGATTATACAATGGATTGGTCTAATCCTGGATGCTGATTGGTTAAAACCGCATTCCAGCCAGTGACTATTCCACAAATGTCCACCGGCTAAAGCCCAGCCCAGCCAGGCAATTAATACATATGATCTCCACTATAAAAATCATCTAGACATTTTATTTTAGACTAGCATTTGATTTTCAACAGAAGATATTTGTATAAACCTTGCTACCTGTCTCTCTAACATTTACAACATTGTTTCAATATTGAAATTTGATCTCCAGCTGTCCCATAGTAATGAACGAGTAGAGCCAAGACAAACAGGTAGCTTTTCTCAGGCAGTCGAAATCATGAATCAGCTGGCATAATTTTTATGCGTCATTTTTGCTGTCTTTCCAGCTTCAGTTTGGAGTGATAGTGTTAGCTGTGTTGTTGGCTAGCTCCTCTGAACAACAGTGTCCTTCAGTTTGGAGTGATAGTGTTAGCTGTGTTGTTGGCTAGCTCCTCTGAACAACAGCGTCCTTCAGTTTAGAGTGATAGTGTTAGCTGTGTTGTTGGCTAGCTTCTCTGAACAACAGCGTCCTTCAGTTTAGAGTGATAGTGTTAGCTGTGGTGTTGGCTAGCTCCTCTGAACAACAGCGTCCTTCAGTTTAGAGTGATAGTGTTAGCTGTGGTGTTGGCTAGCTCCTCTGAACAACAGCGTCCTTCAGTTTGAGGTGATAGTGTTAGCTGTGTTGTTGGCTAGCTCCTCTGAACAACAGCGTTCTTCAGTTTGAGGTGATAGTGTTAGCTGTGTTGTTGGCTAGCTCCTCTGAACAACAGTGTCCTTCAGTTTGAAGTGATAGTGTTAGCTGTGTTGTTGGCTAGCTCCTCTGAACAACAGTGTCCATCAGTTTGGAGTGATAGTGTTAGCTGTGTTGTTGGCTAGCTCCTCTGAACAACAGTGTCCTTCAGTTTGAAGTGATAGTGTTAGCTGTGTTGTTGGCTAGCTCCTCTGAACAACAGTGTCCTTCAGTTTGAAGTGATAGTGTTAGCTGTGTTGTTGGCTAGCTCCTCTGAACAACAGTGTCCTTCAGTTTGAAGTGATAGTGTTAGCTGTGTTGTTGGCTAGCTCCTCTGAACAACAGTGTCCTTCAGTTTGAAGTGATAGTGTTAGCTGTGTTGTTGGCTAGCTCCTCTGAACAACAGTGTCCTTCAGTTTGAAGTGATAGTGTTAGCTGTGTTGTTGGCTAGCTCCTCTGAACAACAGTGTCCTTCAGTTTGAGTTGATAGTGTTAGCTGTGTTGTTGGCTAGCTCCTCTGAACAACAGTGTCCTTCAGTTTGAAGTGATAGTGTTAGCTGTGTTGTTGGCTAGCTCCTCTGAACAACAGTGTCCTTCAGTTTGAGGTGATAGTGTTAGCTGTGTTGTTGGCTAGCTCCTCTGAACAACAGTGTCCTTCAGTTTGAAGTGATAGTGTTAGCTGTGTTGTTGGCTAGCTCCTCTGAACAACAGTGTCCTTCAGTTTGAAGTGATAGTGTTAGCTGTGTTGTTGGCTAGCTCCTCTGAACAACAGAGTCCTTCAGTTAGAAGTGATAGTGTTAGCTGTGTTGTTGGCTAGCTCCTCTGAACAACAGTGTCCTTCAGTTTGAAGTGATAGTGTTAGCTGTGTTGTTGGCTAGCTCCTCTGAACAACAGTGTCCTTCAGTTTGAAGTGATAGTGTTAGCTGTGTTGTTGGCTAGCTCCTCTGAACAACAGTGTCCTTCAGTTTGAGGTGATAGTGTTAGCTGTGTTGTTGGCTAGCTCCTCTGAACAACAGTGTCCTTCAGTTTGAGGTGATAGTGTTAGCTGTGTTGTTGGCTAGCTCCTCTGAACAACAGTGTCCTTCAGTTTGAAGTGATAGTGTTAGCTGTGTTGTTGGCTAGCTCCTCTGAACAACAGTGTCCTTCAGTTTGAAGTGATAGTGTTAGCTGTGTTGTTGGCTAGCTCCTCTGAACAACAGTGTCCTTCAGTTTGGGGTGATAGTGTTAGCTGTGGTGTTGGCTAGCTCCTCTGAACAACAGAGTCCTTCAGTTTGAAGTGATAGTGTTAGCTGTGTTGTTGGCTAGCTCCTCTGAACAACAGTGTCCTTCAGTTTGAAGTGATAGTGTTAGCTGTGTTGTTGGCTAGCTCCTCTGAACAACAGTGTCCTTCAGTTTGAAGTGATAGTGTTAGCTGTGTTGTTGGCTAGCTCCTCTGAACAACAGTGTCCTTCAGTTTGAAGTGATAGTGTTAGCTGTGGTGTTGGCTAGCTCCTCTGAACAACAGTGTCCGGACCAGAGAGCACATTCTCTATTCCAGGTGAAATGGCACATCATTAGCTCATTGTTATCAAAATAAATGTGACTATAAAACCGCTTAGACAAACGCAAATTCAGCTACTTTGCTGTTATTCTGACTGCACTTGACTGTAAGTTAGCCGTAGTTGGCTAGCTAGCTAGCAAGGGATAAGAACGTTGCCAGCCAGTATGGTAATGGAACATTTAGAACCAACAGCTGGGTCACGTCCATAGATTCAGAACAAATAGACTTATCGATTGGGTCGCGTCTCTGGCAACCGAAGTAATAGAACAAACAACCAGCCGGCTCGGTAGCGACTCTAGATTTGTGTTTGGACTTTATCTTGTGGAAGTTGAAATAGATAGAATGAATAAATTCATCAAAATAACACTTTTAATTTAAATATGTCAGTCATTATTTGAAGCCCGTTTTATAAAAGCGATAATGCCCTTGAAGCTGGTGTTTGGAGGGTATATTAACTGTTGTTAGGTCTGTCCTCCAAACACCAGCTTCAAGGGCATTATCACTTAATTAGAATCCCATTGTCTTAACCTTTGTCATCTTCAACCTAGTCCCCAACCTAGTCCCCCAACCTAGTCCCCCAACCTAGTCTCCCAACCTAGTCCCCAACCTAGTCCCCCAACCTAGTTCCCAACCTAGTCCCCAACCTAGTCCCCAACCTAGTTTCCCAACCTAGTCCCCAACCTAGTCCCCCAACCTAGTCTCCCAACCTAGTCCCCAACCTAGTCCCCAACCTAGTCCCCAACCTAGTCCCCAACCTAGTCCCCCAACCTAGTCCCCAACCTAGTCCCCAACCTAGTCCCCCAACCTAGTTCCCAACCTAGTCCCCAACCTAGTCCCCCAACCTAGTCTCCCAACCTAGTCTCCCAACCTAGTCCCCAACCTAGTCCCCAACCTAGTCCCCCAACCTAGTTCCCAACCTAGTCTCCAACCTAGTCCTGCACTACTTTGACCAGGGCCCATAGGGTTATTAGTAGTGTGCTACATAGGGGATAAGGTGCCATTGGGGACGCAGCCATGGAGTGGATTGAGGAATATGTTAGACATGCTTTGACCAATCCTATACACTTGTTCATCCATGAGGGTGATGGAATGAGGGCACACTTTGGGGAGAAGGTAGGCACTGAGCAGACAGGAAGTAGACAAGAGGAGGTGCTCACCGGTTGGTTGTCTATCTTCCTGAACCCAGCGTAGACACTCCCATAGCCTCCGTGTCCAATCAGCTCTTCCTTCACATAGAGCTCCTCGTACCTCTCTACAACACACACACACACACACACACACACACACACACAGCTCCCGTTACATACATACAGTATACTTCACCACAAGAGAGAGCATTCTCCTTATACACATAGTGTGTGTGTTTGTTCGCTTGTGTTACCCAGGCTCCCCTCCTGCTCCTGGGTCAGGGGTGTGTTACCCAGGCTCCCCTCCTGCTCCTGGGTCAGGGGTATGTTACCCAGGCTCCCCTCCTGCTCCTGGGTCAGGGGTGTGTTACCCAGGCTCCCCTCCTGCTCCTGGGTCAGGGGTGTGTTACCCAGGCTCCCCTCCTGCTCCTGGGTCAGGGGTGTGTTACCCAGGCTCCCCTCCTGCTCCTGGGTCAGGGGTGTGTTACCCAGGCTCCCCTCCTGAGGTGTCTGTTGGGGTGAGACCTGTTGGTGTGAGACCTGTTGGTGTGAGGCCTGTTGGAGTGAGGCCTGTTGGTATGAGGCCTGTTGGTGTGAGGCATGTTGGTGTGAGGCCTGTTGGTGTGAGACCTGTTGGTGTGAGGCCTGTTGGTGTGAGGCCTGTTGGTGTGAGGCCTGTTGGTGTGAGGCCTGTTGGTGTGAGGCCTGTTGGAGTGAGGCCTGTTGGAGTGAACTACGAGTGTTGTGTATGGTTTTAGGTGTGTGTTTGTACACAGGAGCTTGTGTGCATTTATTGGTGTGTGTGGTGGCCTGTGTGTGTGTGTTGTTGTCAGTAGCGTCCTGTGTGTATGTGTTGACAGGTGTGGGCGGGGCCGGTGTCTCTGTGTGTGTGTGTTTGCAGTGTATGTTGGGGTGTTGTGAGACGCTGGCCGATGTGTCTCTCCATCGAGTCATGCTACGTGTTCCCAGGGCGGGGCCAAACGCCAGCCTCCTATAACGTTCCAGCTCCTTGCAGAACCCCACCCCTCCCTTCATATGGTTTCTCTGTTTGGTCAGCTTGTGGCTGGTGGACCGTTTGACTGGAGGGTTGCGGTGGCGAAGTTCCGGCCCTGCCCCCTCCCTCCTCACCCCTCCTCTCTTCTTGGCATATTTCTCTCTCCACTCCTCCTCCCCTCCCTCACCAGACAGCTCCCTTTTCCTCTTCTCTCCCCCCTCCTTCTCCCCTTCCTCCTCTCCTTGCGTCTCATTGGCTGGGACCCAACATGGGGAGGCGCCAATGGGAGGGGCTACTGGAAAACAGAAGCAATGATTTGTCAGTGCCTTAGCAACAGTCAGTGCCTTAGCAACTATCAATACTTTACCAATAACCAATAGGCTACGCTATCTTCTGTTTGATGCTTGATACAATCAATTAGATTTCCATTTGCCACTTATGCCATAAAATGACCTGACCTAACCTAACCTAACCTAACCTAACCTAACAAACGAACCTAAAATAACCCCTTACTCTCCCCTTTACTCTCCCCATTACTCTCCCCTTTACTCTCTCCCTTACGCTCCCCTTTACTCTCCCCTTTACTCTCCCCTTTACTCTCCCCCTTTACTCTCCCCTTTACTCTCCCCTTTACTCTCTCATTTACACTCCCTCCTTTACTCAAAGAGAGAGAGAGTAAATGAGAGAGAGTAAAGGGGAGAGAGAGTAAAGGGGAGAGAGAGTAAAGGGGAGAGAGAGTAAACGGGAGAGTAAAGGGGAGAGAGAGTAAAGGGGAGAGTAAAGGGGGAGAGTAAAGGGGAGAGTAAAGGGGGAGAGTAAAGGGGGAGATTAAAGGGGAGAGTAAAGGGGGAGAGTAAAGGGGGAGAGTAAAGGGGGAGAGTAAAGGGGAGAGTAAAGGGGAGAGTAAATGAGAGAGAGTAAAGGGGAGAGAGAGTAAAGGGGGAGAGTAAAGGGGAGAGTAAAGGGGAGAGAGAGTAAAGGGGAGAGTAAAGGGGGAGAGTAAAGGGGAGAGTAAATGAGAGAGAGTAAAGGGGAGAGAGAGTAAAGGGGAGAGAGAGTAAAGGGGAGAGAGAGTAAAGGAGAGAGAGAGTAAAGGAGAGAGAGAGTAAAGGGGAGAGAGAGTAAAGGGGAGAGAGAGTAAAGGGGAGAGAGAGTAAAGGGGAGAGAGAGTAAAGGGGAGAGTAAAGGGGAGAGAGAGTAAAGGAGAGAGTAAAGGGGAGAGAGAGTAAAGGGGAGAGAGAGTAAAGGGGAGAGTAAAGGGGAGAGAGAGTAAAGGGGAGAGAGAGTAAAGGGGAGAGAGAATAAAGGGGAGAGTATAGGGGAGAGTATAGGGGAGAGTAAAGGGGAGAGAGAGTAAAGGGGAGAGTAAAGGGGAGAGTATAGGGGAGAGTAAAGGGGAGAGAGAGTAAAGGGGAGAGTAAAGGGGAGAGAGAGTAAAGGGGAGAGTAAAGGGGAGAGAGAGTAAAGGGGGAGAGTAAAGGGGAGAGAGAGTAAAGGGGAGAGAGAGTAAAGGGGAGAGAGAGTAAAGGGGAGAGTAAAGGGGAGAGTAAAGGAGAGAGAGAGTAAAGGGGAGAGTAAAGGGGAGAGAGAGTAAAGGGGAGAGAGAGTAAAGGGGAGATAGAGTAAAGGGGAGAGAGAGTAAAGGGGGGAGAGAGTAAACGGGAGAGAGAGTAAAGGGGAGAGAGAGTAAAGGGGAGAGTAAAGGGGAGAGAGAGTAAAGGGGAGAGAGAGTAAAGGGGAGAGAGAGTAAAGGGGGGAGAGAGTAAACGGGAGAGAGAGTAAACGGGAGAGAGAGTAAAGGGGAGAGAGAGTAAAGGGGAGAGAGAGTAAAGGGGAGAGAGAGTAAAGGGGAGAGTAAAGGGGAGAGAGAGTAAAGGGGAGAGAGAGTAAAGGGGGGAGAGAGTAAACGGGAGAGAGAGTAAACGGGAGAGAGAGTAAACGGGAGAGAGAGTAAAGGGGAGAGAGAGTAAAGGGGAGAGAGAGTAAAGGGGAGAGAGAGTAAAGGGGAGAGAGAGTAAAGGGGGAGAGAGAGTAAAGGGGAGAGAGAGTAAAGGGGAGAGAGAGTAAAGGGGAGAGAGAGTAAAGGGGAGAGAGAGTAAAGGGGGAGAGAGAGTAAAGGGGAGAGAGAGTAAAGGGGAGAGAGAGTAAAGGGGAGAGAGAGTAAAGGGGAGAGAGAGTAAAGGGGAGAGAGAGTAAAGGGGAGAGATAGTAAACGGGAGAGAGAGTAAAGGGGAGAGAGAGTAAAGGGGAGAGAGAGTAAAGGGGAGAGAGAGTAAAGGGGAGAGAGAGTAAAGGGAGAGAGAGTAAAGGGGAGAGAGAGTAAAGGGGAGAGAGAGTAAAGGGGAGAGAGAGTAAAGGGGAGAGAGAGTAAAGGGGGAGAGAGAGTAAAGGGGGAGAGAGAGTAAAGGGGAGAGTAAAGGGGAGAGAGAGTAAAGGGGAGAGAGAGTAAAGGGGAGAGAGAGTAAAGGGGAGGGAGAGTAAAGGGGAGAGAGAGTAAAGGGGAGAGAGAGTAAAGGGGAGAGAGAGTAAAGGGGAGAGAGAGTAAAGGGGAGAGAGAGTAAAGGGGAGAGAGAGTAAAGGGGAGAGAGAGTAAAGGGGAGAGAGAGTAAAGGGGGAGAGAGAGTAAAGGGGGAGAGAGAGTAAAGGGGGAGAGAGAGTAAAGGGGAGAGAGAGTAAAGGGGAGAGAGAGTAAAGGGGAGAGAGAGTAAAGGGGAGAGAGAGTAAAGGGGGAGAGAGAGTAAAGGGGGAGAGAGAGTAAAGGGGAGAGAGAGTAAAGGGGAGAGAGAGTAAAGGGGAGAGAGAGTAAAGGGGAGTGTAAAGGGGAGACAGAGTAAAGGGGAGAGTAAAGGGGAGAGAGAGTAAAGGGGAGAGTAAAGGGGAGAAAGAGAGTAAAGGGGGAGAGAGAGTAAAGGGGAGAGAGAGTAAAGGGGGAGAGAGAGTAAATGGGAGAGAGAGTAAAGGGGAGAGAGAGTAAAGGGGAGAGAGAGTAAAGGGGAGAGAGAGTAAAGGGGAGAGTAAAGGGGAGAGAGAGTAAAGGGGAGAGTAAATGAGAGAGAGAGTAAAGGGGAGAGAGAGTAAAGGGGAGAGAGAGTAAAGGGGAGAGAGAGTAAAGGGGAGAGAGAGTAAAGGGGAGAGTAAAGGGGAGAGAGAGTAAAGGGGGAGAGAGAGTAAAGGGGAGAGTAAAGGGGAGAGTAAAGGGGAGAGAGAGTAAAGGGGAGGGAGAGTAAAGGGGAGAGAGAGTAAAGGGGAGAGAGAGTAAAGGGGAGAGAGAGTAAAGGGGAGAGTAAAGGGGAGAGAGAGTAAATGAGAGAGAGAGTAAAGGGGAGAGTAAAGGGGAGAGAGAGTAAAGGGGAGAGAGAGTAAAGGGGAGAGTAAAGGGGAGAGAGAGTAAAGGGGAGAGTAAATGAGAGAGAGAGTAAAGGGGAGAGAGAGTAAAGGGGAGAGAGAGTAAATGAGAGAGAGAGTAAAGGGGAGAGTAAAGGGGGAGAGAGTAAAGGGGAGAGAGAGTAAAGGGGAGAGAGAGTAAAGGGGAGAGAGAGTAAAGGGGAGAGAGAGTAAAGGGGAGAGAGAGTAAAGGGGGAGAGAGAGTAAAGGGGGAGAGAGAGTAAAGGGGAGAGAGAGTAAAGGGGAGAGAGAGTAAAGGGGAGAGAGAGTAAAGGGGAGAGTAAAGGGGAGAGTAAAGGGGAGAGAGAGTAAAGGGGAGAGTAAAGGGGAGAGAGAGTAAAGGGGAGAGAGAGTAAAGGGGAGAGAGAGTAAAGGGGAGAGTAAAGGGGAGAGAGAGTAAAGGGGAGAGTAAAGGGGAGAGAGAGTAAAGGGGGAGAGAGAGTAAAGGGGAGAGTAAAGGGGAGAGAGAGTAAAGGGGGAGAGAGAGTAAAGGGGAGAGAGAGTTAATGGGAGAGAGAGTAAAGGGGAGAGAGAGTAAAGGGGAGAGAGAGTAAAGGGGAGAGTAAAGGGGAGAGAGAGTAAAGGGGAGAGAGAGTAAAGGGGAGAGTAAAGGGGAGAGTAAATGAGAGTAAAGGGGAGAGAGAGTAAAGGGAGAGAGAGTAAAGGGGAGAGAGAGTAAAGGGGAGAGAGAGTAAAGGGGAGAGAGAGTAAAGGGGAGAGAGAGTAAAGGGGAGAGAGAGTAAAGGGGAGAGAGAGTAAAGGGGAGGGAGAGTAAAGGGGAGAGAGAGTAAAGGGGAGAGAGAGTAAAGGGGAGAGAGAGTAAAGGGGAGAGTAAAGGGGAGAGAGAGTAAAGGGGAGAGAGAGTAAAGGGGAGAGAGAGTAAAGGGGAGAGTAAAGGGGAGAGTAAATGAGAGAGAGAGTAAAGGGGAGAGTAAAGGGGAGAGAGAGTAAAGGGGAGAGAGAGTAAAGGGGAGAGAGAGTAAAGGGGAGAGAGAGTAAAGGGGAGAGAGAGTAAAGGGGAGAGTAAAGGGGAGAGAGAGTAAAGGGGAGAGTAAATGAGAGAGAGAGTAAAGGGGAGAGAGAGTAAATGAGAGAGAGAGTAAAGGGGAGAGAGAGTAAAGGGGAGAGTAAAGGGGGGAGAGAGTAAAGGGGAGAGAGAGTAAAGGGGAGAGAGAGTAAAGGGGAGAGAGAGTAAAGGGGGAGAGAGAGTAAAGGGGGAGAGAGAGTAAAGGGGAGAGAGAGTAAAGGGGAGAGTAAATGAGAGAGAGCCTTTTAAAGGTAACAGTAGCCTATAGAAGTGAGGGTGTTGTATTCTTGCCTTCACAAGCCGGGCCTGTAGCCATGTCTCCTTTCTCTTCCATCTCTCTGAGTCTGGGATTGGCAGAGACCTTACTGTCTGAAATACCCCTGCTGTGACCTCGCAGTGATGTCATAATGATGGAGGTAGATCAGAGAGCCAATGAGAGCAGCAACACTGTGAGCTCACTGTGATGTCATAATGCAGGCAGTCGAGAGTATAACCCTGTCATTCTTTTTTTATATATATATATTTATTTTTTTAGCCCTTTTTTGTTAGTTCAGTCTTGTCCCATCGCTGCAACTCTCGTACGGACTCGAGCCGCACTGCTTCTTGACACAATGCCCGCTTAACCCGGAAGCCAGCCGCACCAATGTGTTGGAGGAACCACCGTACACTTGGTGACCGTGTCAGCGTGCATGCGCCCGGCCCGCCACAGGAGTTGAATCTAAACATTCTAACAATATGATCCTTACCTGATCCTTACCATGCCAGAAAGTATACAGGGACGAGGCTTCTAACCCCTAAATCTACATGACGTTCCAATGTGTAGAACACTGAGTCACAATCAAATATAAATACATTGATTTATCAGAGAAAAGGAGATAGAATTGATTCATTTATCACAATGGGGTGACCAGCAGAGGGTGGCATGACAATGAAGATCCCTTGGAGGGAGGGAGGGAGGGAGGGAGGGAGGGAGGGAGAGAGAGAGAGAGAGAGAGGTCATGAGCAGATGAGCTGCTGACATTTTTTGCATGTTTTAACAAAAAGATTTAGATAAAGTTGGATTTTTCCACAAGGACATATACAGGATGCTACACAACATAACCTTTTAAATCAAAACTCCAAACCTACAACCTGATTTTGGACAAAATGACCTGGAAGGATTCGTACTACAAAAGATTCTTATTCCCAAGGACTATACAGCAAATGCTCTGGAAAACCAACAACCAGCAAAAGAAGCACAACAGAAACCTGAAAACACCATCCAACCTGGAACTGAATGAGTAATGTTCAGTCTGAAGCTACTTTTAAAGCCAAGAAGAAAAATAAATTAAAATAATCCATTTGACTTTATAAGGGCTGAATGCTAAATGAAGGCTACTAAGCCTGCTGGGACAGAACAGATCCGTCTGCAACTTCAATTAGCACTGAGGGGTCAAAGCCTTTGAGCCCAACAATAGCAGGAGAGTTTCACAGCCTCCCCCACCCAAATGCAAAGGCCTTTGAAACCCCTCCCTCTGTGCAGAGGTCATTAAAATACAGTATTCCCTGTATAGAAACAAAAATATCCAGGGACACTTTTTGCTGACAGCTACAAAAAGCTACTTAATCTTCCACACAGACCATCCCCTGGCAGTGCCCTCGCATTAGCTGGGCACAGACCATCCCCTGGCAGTGCCCTCGCATTAGCTGGGCACAGACCATCCCCTGGCAGTGCCCTCGCATTAGCTGGGCACAGACCATCCCCTGGCAGTGCCCTCGCATTAGCTGTGCACAGACCAACCCCTGGCAGTGCCCTCGCATTAGCTGGGCACAGACCATCCCCTGGCAGTGCCCTCGCATTAGCTGGGCACAGACCATCCCCTGGCAGTGCCCTCGCATTAGCTGGGCACAGACCATCCCCTGGCAGTGCTGTATTAACACACTAGCGATGGGTGGAAACTCAGGATACTCTGAGTCAGCTAATGTTTTTGTATTTAACCTTTATTTAACTAGGCAAGTCAGTTAAGAACAAATTCTTATTTACAATGACGTCCTACCAGTAAACAGTGGGTTAACTGCCTTGTTCAGGGGCAAAATGACAGATCTTTACCTTGTCAGCTCGGGGATTCGATCCAGCAACCTTTCGGACCTGTACAAGTCTGGAACAGGCAACCCCAAACAGTTTCAGCTGGATATTCACAGAATCAAAGAGGGAGCGCAGCAGGAGAAGCTCTCTCTAGAGAAAGACGACTCCACCTTGAGCAAGTCAGACCAGACCTCTTCCTTAAACAACCCCACAGATGAACAACCCCAAGCAGAAACCCAACCTCCCAGCACAGAGCACTACTCCCTCACTGAAATGAAGGATAAATTAACCTAGCAGGAGGTAAGGGAGGTGGAGCAGGTGAACACACTCCAGTCAGCACAGACCCTAAAAACAGGCCAGCACAACCCGTTAGAGAGCTGGTCACCCTCGCAGAGAAGCCAGCAGAGCAGCCCACCTCAGACCCTGACCAAAGTCTCAACATCACAGCAGAACAGTACACCCTAGGTCCTGAACATAGTCTCTACATCACAGCAGGACAGACAAATCAAGAACCCCAAGCCCAGGGGATCCCACCCCCTCTGAGCACCCCCCCTGTCAGCCACCCAGGCAGCCCACCTGACGACCCCCCCACAACCACTGAGGACATACACAAGCCACAGATTGTACTCCTTATGGACTCAAACTGGAAATATATACAAGAAAATAACCTTTTTCCAAACACAAACTCTGGTGTCCAAACACTCAGCGCGCACTAGACCTTCTGTCTGAGGACCAACTAGCATCACCCAGCCACATAATAATACACACTGGCACAAACAAATAAAAGCTTATTCTACTTTCTCCACCCTGCTACCACGAAAATACTTTCACCCTGCCACCATAAAATATACAGACCACAAATTCTAATTAGCTATACTTAAACTATTTAACATCCTCAGCTCTGGCATCTTACCCAATATTTGGAACCAAGGACTGATCATCCAAATCCAAAACATGTAGACAAATGTGACCCCAATAACTACCGTGGGATATGAGTCAACAGCAACCTTGGGAAAATACTCTGCATTATCATTAATAGCAGACTAGTTCATTTCCTCAGTGAAAACAATGGACTGAGCAAATGTCAACTTAGCTTTTTACCAAATTACCAATAGACCACGTATTCACCCTGCACAAGTCTTCACATGCTTTTAAAGGTTTTTGACTCAATTTGGCATGAGGGTCTGCTATTCAAATTGATGGAAAGTGGTGTTGGGGGAAAAACATATGACATAATAAAATCCATGTACACAAACAGCAAGTGTGTGGTTAAAATTTTCTAAATAACACACACATTTCTTTCCACAGGGCCGTGGGGTGAGACAGGGATGCAGTTTAAGCCCCACCCTATTCAAGATATATATCAACTAATTGATGAGGGCACTAGAACAGTCTGCAGCACCCGGCCTCACCCTACTAGAATCTGAAGTCAAATGTCTACTGTTTGCTGATGATCTGGTGCTTCTGTCACCAACCAAGGAGGGCCTCCAGCAGCACCTAGATCTTCTGTACTGATTCTGTCAGACCTGGGCCCTGACAGTAAATCTCAGTAATACAAAAATAATGGTGTTCCAAAAAAGGTCAAGATGTCAGGACCATAACTACAAATCCATCTAGACACCGTTGCCCTAGAGCACACAAAAACCTATACATATCTTGGCCTAAACATCAGCGCCACAGGTAACTTCCAGAAAGCTCTGAATGATCATAGAGACAAGGCAAGAATGGCCTTCAAAAGGAACATAAAATTCAACATACCAATTAGGATCTGGCTAAAAATACTTGAATCAGAACCTGTTTCCCTTTATGGTTGTGAGGTCTGGGGTTCCGCTCACCAACCAAGAATTCACTAAATGGGACGAACACCAAATTGAGACTGCATGCAGAATTCTGCAAAAATATCCTCTGTGTACAAAGAAATACACCAAATAATGCATGCAGAGCAGAATTAGGCCGATACCCGCTAATGATCAAAATCCAGAAAAGAGCCGTTAAATTCTACAACCACCTAAAAGGAAGCGATTCCCAAACCTTCCATAACAAAGCATCACCTACAGAGAGATGAACCTGGAGAAGAGTCACCTAAGCAAGCTGGTCCTGGGGCTTTGTTCACAAACACAAACCGATCCCACAGAGCCCCAGGACAGCAACGCTATTAGACCCTAACAAATCATGAGAAAACAAAAAGATTGTTGGAATCTAGAAAGAATTAACAAAAAAACAGAACAAACCAGAATGCTATTTGGCCCTAAACAGAGAGTATACAGTGGCAGAATACCTGACCACTGTGACTGACCCTAACTTAAGGAAAGCTTTGACTATGTACAGACTCAGTGAGCAGAGCCTTGCTATTGAGAAAGGCTGCTGTAGGCAGACCTGGCTCTCAAGAGAAGACAGGCTATGTGGACACTGCCCACAAAATGAGGTGGAAACTGACCATATTAGAGACACATATTTACACAGATCCACAAAGAATTTGAAAACAAATCCAATTTTGATAAACTCCCATATCTACTGGGTGAAATACCACAGTGTTCCATCACAGCAGCAAGATTTGTGACTTGCTGCCACAAGAAAAGGGCAACCAGTGAAGAACAAACACCATGTAAATACAACCCATATTTATGTTGATTTATTTTTTTTCTTTTGTACTCCACATTGTTACAAGACTGTATATTTACATAATATGACATTTGAAATGTCTTTATTATTTTGGAACCTCAGAGTGTAATGTTTACTGTTAATGTTTACTGTTAATGTTTACTGTTAATGTTTACTGTTTATTCACTTTTGTTTATTATCTATTTCACTTGCTTTGGCAACGGAACATATATTTCCCATGACATAATGTAACATATGTTTCCCATGACATAATGTAACATATATTTCCCATGACATAATGTAACATATATTTCCCATGACATAATGTAACATATGTTTCCCATGACATAATGTAACATATATTTCCCATGACATAATGTAACATATGTTTCCCATGACATAATGTAACATATATTTCCCATGACATAATGTAACATATACAGTGGGGAGAACAAGTATTTGATACACTGCCGATTTTGCAGGTTTTCCCACTTACAAAGCATGTAGACGTCTGTAATTTTTATCATAGGTACTCTTCAACTGTGAGTGACGGAATCTAAAACAAAAATATAGAAAATCACATTGTATGATTTTTAAGTAATTAATTTGCATTTTATTGCATGACATAAGTATTTGATACATCAGAAAAGCAGAACTTAATATTTGGTACAGAAACCTTTGTTTGCAATTACAGAGATCATACGTTTCCTGTAGTTCTTGACCAGGTTTGCACACACTGCAGCAGGGATTTTGGCCCACTCCTCCATCCAGATCCTTCAGGTTTCGGGGCTGTCGCTGGGCAATACGGACTTTCAGCTCCCTCCAAAGATTTTCTATTGGGTTCAGGTCTGGAGACTGGCTAGGCCACTCCAGGACCTTGAGATGCTTCTTACGGAGCCACTCCTTAGTTGCCCTGGCTGTGTGTTTCGGGTCGTTGTCATGCCGGAAGACCCAGCCACGACCCATCTTCAATGCTCTTACTGAGGGAAGGAGGTTGTTGGCCAAGATCTCGCGATACATGGCCCCATCCATCCTCCCCTCAATACGGTGCAGTCGTCCTGTCCCCTTTGCAGAAAAGCATCCCCAAAGAATGATGTTTCCACCTCCATGCTTCACGGTTGGGATGGTGTTCTTGGGGTTGTACTCATCCTTCTTCTTCCTCCAAACACGGCGAGTGGAGTTTAGACCAAAAAGCTCTATTTTTGTCTCATCAGACCACATGACCTTCTCCCATTCCTCCTCTGGATCATCCAGATGGTCATTGGCAAACTCCAGACGGGCCTGGACATGCGCTGGCTTGAGCAGGGGGACCTTGCGTGCGCTGCAGGATTTTAATCCATGACGGCGTAGTTTGTTACTAATGGTTTTCTTTGAGACTGTGGTCCCAGCTCTCTTCAGGTCATTGACCAGGTCCTGCCGTGTAGTTCTGGGCTGATCCCTCACCTTCCTCATGATCATTGATGCCCCATGAGGTGAGATCTTGCATGGTGCCCCAGACCAAGGGAGATTGACCGTCATCTTGAACAACTTCCATTTTCTAATAATTGCGCCAACAGTTGTTGCCTTCTCACCAAGCTGCTTGCCTATTGTCCTGTAGCCCATCCCAGCCTTGTGCAGGTCTACAATTTTATCCCTGATGTCCTTACACAGCTGTTTGATTGAGTGTGTGGACAGGTGTCTATTATACAGGTAACGAGTTCAAACAGGTGCAGTTAATACAGGTAATGAGTAGAGAACAGGAGGGCTTCTAAAAGAAAAACTAACAGGTCTGTGAGAGACGGAATTCTTACTGGTTGGTAGGTGATCAAATACTTATGTCATGCAATAAAATGCAAATTAATTACTTAAAAATCATACAATGTGATTTTCTGTATTTTTGTTTTAGATTCCGTCTCTCACAGTTGAAGAGTACGTATGATAAAAATTACAGACCTCTACATGCTTTGTAAGTAGGAAAACCTGCAAAATCGGCAGTGTATCAAATACTTGTTCTCCCCACTGTATTTCCCATGACATAATGTAACATATGTTTCCCATGACATAATGTAACATATGTTTCCCATGACATAATGTAACATATGTTTCCCATGACATAATGTAACATATGTTTCCCATGACATAATGTAACATATGTTTCGCATGACATAATGTAACATATGTTTCCCATGACATAATGTAACATATGTTTCCCATGACATAATGTAACATATGTTTCCCATGACATAATGTAACATATGTTTCCCATTACATAATGTAACATATGTTTCCCATTATATAATCTAACATATATTTCCCATGACATAATGACATCATTTAGATAGAGATAGAGGTACTGAGGGGAGGAGATGGAGATACTGAGGGGAGGAGATAGGGGTACTGAGGGGAGGAGATAGAGGTACTGAGGGGAGGAGATAGAGGTACTGAGGGGAGGAGATAGAGGTACTGAGGGGAGGAGATAGAGGTACTGAGGGGAGGAGATAGAGATACTGAGGGGAGGAGATAGAGATACTGAGGGGAGGAGATAGAGATACTATTCTGACTTTTAACCCATATCTTTCAGCTCAGTGTGTGTGTGTGTGTTACAATGATTTCTGATAACCCCCCTGTAAAGTCCACAGCCTAGGATAAGCTGACAACTACACACATTATTTACCTTACTGAGGGGACTTTGCCTCCACACACACACCACAGGAGGTTAGTGGCACCTTCATTGGGGAGGACGGGCTCTTGGTAATGTCTAGAGCGGAATTGGTGGAATGGTTTCAAATACATCAAACACATGGTTTCCATTCCATCTGCTCCGTTCCAGCCATTATTATGAGCCCCTCAGCAGTATCCTGTGACACACACACACACAGGATTTCAGACCAATCCAGTCCAAGCAGGATCAAGAAGCAGAGTGACAAAGGATATTGAATAAGGAGACAACTCGTGACAAGAACACAAGAAGAGAGTCAAGAAAGCTTCTCATTTAACTTGGAGTGACTGATCAGAGAGAGAGAGAGAGAAGGGGAGAGAGAGAGAGAGAGAGAGAGAAGGGGAGAGAGAGAGAGAGAGAGAGAGAGAGAGAGATGTGGGTAACTTCAGTGGTGGGTGTGTACCTGTTTCTGACTACAGGCCTGGTGCAGAGTGGGGCCAGAGAGACTGGCGTTAGTACACAGACTGATTTGGCTGGTGGGAATGGTTCCCCTGGTAGAGAAGACAATGTTACTGGTGACACTAGTGTAACTAGTGGTGACACTGGTGTAACTAGTGGTGATACTGGTGATACTAGTGTAACTAGTGGTGATACTAGTGTAATTAGTGGTGATACTGGTGTAACTAGTGGTGATACTAGTGGTGATACTAGTGTAACTAGTGGTGATACTAGTGTAACTAGTGATGATACTAGTGTAACTAGTGGTGATACTGGTGTAACTAGTGGTGATACTGGTGATACTAGTGTAACTAGTGGTGATACTAGTGTAACTAGTGATGATACTAGTGTAACTAGTGTAACTAGTGATGATACAAGTAGCCCTGAGATTGTAATTGGTCTAACCGTTGATACTGGTAATGATGTAGTGGGTGTCGGAGGTCCGACTAGTTACTTGGGGCGTCTACTGGTAGTCCCGATGGACGGAAGCCACTGGGTGGGGGTTAAGGCCATCACAGAGGAGATGAGTCGCCGTGGACACCAGGTTACCGTGGTGATCCCTGAGGTGAGCATGCGTCTGGGCCCAAGCAGCAACTGCAGGACTGTGTCATATCCTGTCCCTTACGGCCAGGAGACAGTGGACATGCTGATGGACAATAATAAAGAGAACCTGCGTGCTGCCACACTGCCCCTAGTGGAGCGGATGACTCAACGCATGGCTAATATCCAGCGTGTCAGCTCCTTCATTCTGACTACTGCTGAGAGTCTCCTGTTCAACACCACGTTAATCACATCTCTGGAACAGCAGGTCAGTCAGGGTGTGTGTGTGTGTGTGTGTGTGTGTGTGTGTGTATATGGGTGTGTGTGTGTATATGGGTGTGTGTGTGTGTGTGTGTATATGGGTGTGTGTGTGTGTATATGGGTGGGTGTGTGTGTGTATATGGGTGTGTGTGTGTATATGGGTGTGTGTGTATATGGGTGTGTGTGTGTGTATATGGGTGTGTGTGTGTGGGTGTGTGTGTGTATATGGGTGTGTGTGTGTGTGTGTATATGGGTGTGTGTGTGTATATGGGTGTGTGTGTGTGTGTATATGTGTGTGTGTGTGTGTGTGTATATGGGTGTGTGTGTGTGTGTATATGGGTGTGTGTGTGTGTGTGTGTGTATATATGTGTGTGTGTGTGTGTGTGTGTGTATGGGTGTGTGTGTGTGTGTATGTATATGTGTGTGTGTGTGTGTGTGTGTGTGTGTGTGTGTATATGGGTGTGTGTGTGTGTGTGTATATATGTGTGTGTGTGTGTGTGTATGGGTGTGTGTGTGTGTGTATGGGTGTGTGTGTGTGTGTATATGGGTGTGTGTGTGGGTGTGTACTTGTTTTTATATCCTGGTGTGGACTTGGACCTGACTGCACACCAAACCCGTGAGGACCCTGTGAGCGGTGAGGACCTGAACCTTGGTCCTCACAGGCACAACCATTGCAAATGATAGAAAACGCCATTTTAGCATGTTTGGCAGGGTACCCCCTGAACATGCCCTAGGTCCTCACGGGGGAGGTTTCACCAGACAAAAAGTGTGTGTGTGTATAAAGTGTGTTTCAGAGTGCGCCCTCTATGGTCAATACTGGAACTACTGTGTGTGTTTTTTAAAGGGATAGTTCACCCAAAAATGAAACTTCTGTCATCATTTCCTCATCCTTAAGTTGTTCCAAACCTGTATACATTTATTTGTTCTGCTGAACACAAAGGGAAATATTTGGAAGAATGTTTGTAAACCCCCCCCATTTTATTTTTAACTATTGTTCACTTGATTAATTCCACCAGTCACATATTTTTATAAAGCTCTTATTACAAAGCACATGTTCTGTCTCTGTCTGTCTGTCTGTCTGTCTGTCTAGCTGTCTGTCTGTCTGTCTGTCTAGCTGTCTGTCTGTCTGTCTGTCTTGTCTGTCTGTCTAGCTGTTTGTCTAGCTGTCTGTCTGTCTAGCTGTCTGTCTAGCTGTCTGTCTGTCTGTCTAGCTGTCTGTCTATCTGTCTGTCTGTCTAGCTGTCTATCTGCATGTCTGTCTGTCTAGCTGACTATCTGCATGTCTGTCTAGCTGTCTATCTGTATGTCTGTCTGTCTAGCTGTCTGTCTAGCTGTCTGTCTGTCTGTCTGTCTAGCTGTCTGTCTGTCTGTCTGTCTGTCTGTCTGTCTGTCTGTCTGTATGTTTGTCTGTCTGTATATCTGCATGTCTATCTGTATGTCTGTCTGTCTAGCTGTCTATCTGCATGTCTGTCTAGCTGTCTGTCTGTCTTGTCTGTCTGTCTAGCTGTCTGTCTAGCTGTCTATCTGTCTGTCTGTCTAGCTGTCTATCTGCATGTCTGTCTGTCTATCTGTCTATCTGCATGTCTGTCTAGCTGTCTATCTGTATGTCTGTCTGTCTAGCTGTCTGTCTGTCTGTCTAGCTGTCTGTCTGTCTGTCTGTCTGTCTGTCTGTCTGTCTGCCTGTTTGTCTGTCTAGCTGTCTATCTGCATGTCTAGCTGTCTATCTGTATGTCTGTCTGTCTAGCTGTCTATCTGTCTGTCTGTCTAGCTGTCTGTCTGTCTGTATATCTGTCTGTCTGTCTGCATGTCTAGCTGTCTATCTGTATGTCTGTCTATCTGTCTGTGTATATCTGTTTGTCTGTCTATCTATCTGTCTGTGTATATCTGTTTGTCTGTCTGTCTAGTTGTCTGTCTATCTATTTGTCTGTATATCTGTCCTATTTATTGTGGTGTTGTGCAGACAGACAGACAACCAACTCCCTGGTTGTGGAGGGGACTTGATATGTCAGGTGAACACACAGTTCTTGAAATTTCCATTGGGCTCATTGGGTCTTCCGACAGTCTGTTGTCAGCTGTGTTTTGTTTAGACCCTTACATGAGCAAGCTGATTATGTTGTTTTAGACTAGGCTAAACTGCTTCTGATATACAGTGGGGAGAACAAGTATTTGATACACTGCGGATTTTGCAGGTTTTCCCACTTACAAAGCATGTAGAAGTCTGTAATTTTTATCATAGGTACTCTTCAACTGTGAGTGGCGGAATCTAAAACAAAAATCCAGAAAATCACATTGTATGATTTTTAAGTAATTAATTAGCATTTTATTGCATGACATAAGTATTTGATACATCAGAAAAGCAGAACTTAATATTTGGTACAGAAACCTTTGTTTGCAATTACAGAGATCATACGTTTCCTGTAGTTCTTGACCAGGTTTGCACACACTGCAGCGGGGATTTTGGCCCACTCCTCCATACAGACCTTCTCCAGATCCTTCAGGTTTCGGGGCTGTCGCTGGGCAATACAGACTTTCAGCTCCCTCCAAAGATTTTCTATTGGGTTCAGGTCTGGAGACTGGCTAGGCCACTCCAGGACCTTGAGATGCTTCTTACGGAGCCACTCCTTAGTTGCCCTGGCTGTGTGTTTCGGGTCGTTGTCATGCTGGAAGACCCAGCCACGACCCATCTTCAATGCTCTTACTGAGCTCTATTTATTTGCTCTATTTTTGTCTCATCAGACCACATGACCTTCTCCCATTCCTCCTCTGGATCATCCAGATGGTCATTGGCAAACTTCAGACAGGCCTGGACATGCGCTGGCTTGAGCAGGGGGACCTTGCGTGCGCTGCAGGATTTTAATCCATGACGGCGTAGTGTATTACTAATGGTTTTCTTTGAGACTGTGGTCCCAGCTCTCTTCAGGTCATTGACCAGGTCCTGCCGTGTAGTTCTGGGCTGATCCCTCACCTTCCTCATGATCATTGATGCCCCACGAGGTGAGATCTTGCATGGTGCCCCAGACCGAGGGAGATTGACCGTCATCTTGAACTTCTTCCATTTTCTAATAATTGCGCCAACAGTTGTTGCCTTCTCACCAAGCTGCTTGCCTATTGTCCTGTAGCCCATCCCAGCCTTGTGCAGGTCTACAATTTTATCCCTGATGTCCTTACACAGCTCTCTGGTCTTGGCCATTGTGAAGAGGTTGGAGTCTGTTTGATTGAGTGTGTGGACAGGTGTCTTTTATACAGGTAACGAGTTCAAACAGTTGCAGTTAATACAGGTAATGAGTGGAGAACAGGAGGGCTTCTTAAAGAAAAACTAACAGGTCTGTGAGAGCCGGAATTCTTACTGGTTGGTAGGTGATCAAATACTTATGTCATGCAATAAAATGCAAATTAGTTATTTAAAAATCATACAATGTGATTTTCTGGATTTTTGTTTTAGATTCCGTCTCTCACAGTTGAAGTGTACCTATGATAAAAATTACAGACTTCTACATGCTTTGTAAGTAGGAAAACCTGCAAAATCGGCAGTGTAGCAAATACTTGTTCTCCCCACTGTATACATCATGTGAAACAAGTTATTTTTCTTTATTTATTTATTTTTATAATAACAGATCATATCATGATAGTCTGGTAGTTTATACAAATGAAAATGAATTTGCCTCATTTGATGGATTCATTTTTTTTATTCAGTACACCATGTATTCCTACAAAATATAGTAGTAGTACAGATAATTAATTTTATTAATTGGCATATATTTCGTAATTATTAAGATTAACATCGCGCAACTGCGGCCGCAATTTTAGTTTGTAAAAAGTTTGGTCCGATCTGGAGAGACTAATTGGAGTGCAGATGCAGAAGTCACTTACAACCATTCTGAGATTACAACGACACGTGACGACATCTCTGAAATGTCCCATTCTAATGGACAGATCATGGACGAAATAAGATAAGATTGTTTTACAACATAAATACCATGGTCAATGATGAATTCTGGCTATTTAAAGTCGTACTATGAGGAGGTAGATCATCAATTAAACCGATTAAGCGTGTTGCTTCTAATTAAGGTAACGTTAAGTTAGCTTTAGGTAGCAAGGATAGTTTTAGGTTGGCCTAAGGTTAACTAACAAGCTTGTTGGTTTGCGTCTTAACCCTGTAAGACCCCTTGTTGTAAAATTACAACGTTACCTTTAGCCATCCTTAAAAACAATCTGTTATATTTTATCTTACTTTTTACCACATTCCCAATGCTATTGGATCATACATTTGTTTATAAGTCCCGCCTTAGGGCCACAAACTCACACAACCTCTCAAGGTTTCCTTTGAACAACATCTCTTTGTTTCAATGGACAAGATTCATCAGATTCAAGTAAGTAAAATGTGTTTTATATATTTTTTGGTTGTTATTATAATGTCTAGAGCATGTACATATGCAGTTATTATGGAATAGATGCATCAAATTTCATTTAGAGCTTGTTATATATTTGTTGCAATTATACAACACTGGGTGATTGTAGTAGTCAAAATAGCAGGCTTGTTCTAGTGGGTTCAAACAGGTTGTATTCCCTCCACTCCACCACTGCCTGAAACAGAGTATTTTCTTTATACATGGACAGTATACATTCTACACTTGTGTTGAGTTCTGGTCAAATTTGACTGATTTAAAAGTTTATCTCAAGAAAATGTAGTTAATTTGATCAGACTGACCTAAAAATCCAGAGGATATCAACAGACAATTCAGTTCTGGGAAAGGTGAAAATGTTCCTGAATGTGGTGTGTGGATGTAAGTGGGGGTGTGAATGTTTTCCTTTTAGTATGATAATTAGAGAGCATAACAAGCAGTATTGTTATGTCCAGGCAGTATTGTGTGACTAAATGGCTGGTAAATGGGATACATTTACATTTAGGGCATTTAGCAGACGCTTTTGTCCTAAGCAACTTACAATAGGCAGACAGTTTTTGTCTGCCTGGAAAACATTTAAACTCTGACCACTTGGTCCACCACCCTATCTATTACTTCAGGTTATGTACTACAATATAAAAAGCATTATAATACATGTTAATTAATTGATATTTTATTTTCAGAATGCCACCAGCAAGGAATGAGCCGCGATACAGTGTGCAGGATGTGATTGATGTCATCCAAAATGGAGAGAGTGAAGTTGAGATGGAACTCAATGACACTGATGAGAGTGATGAAGACTCAGATGAAGATGTCTGTCAACAAGTGGACAAAGAAAACCAACCACCCATGGACTGTCCAGCTGATAATTACGAGGACATCGAGCCAAAAACAAGCAAACACACCATGCCCCGTGACAGGTATCGCTGGCTGAAAAAAGATTTAATCAGTCCCAACACTGATTTTTCTGGTCTGGATATCAGACCAGAAAAATATGACATATCCCTCCATACACCATTGGAATACTTCCAGAAGTTTGTGTCCGAAGACATGATTGAGGCTCTGACACAAAACACAAATGAGTACAGCTTTCAGACACATGGAACATCTGTAAACACCACGGCAAAGGAAATTGAAAAAATGTTTGGCATGTACCTGAAGATGGGCCGTATGCATTGTGAGACAGAGACATGGTACTCCCCTGTTGCTGATGTGATGCCACGCAACAGATTCCAATCCCTGTTGACGTCATTACATTTTGTAAACAACATGACAGTATCTGAGACGAAAAAGAAAGACAAACTATGGAAACTCAGACCATGGCTTAATTCATTCAGAGAGAAATGCCTGCAAGTGGTACCAGAAGAGCACAACTCTGTGGATGAGATGATGATTCCTTTCAAGGGGAAATTCAGCAGCATCAAGCAATATACGCGAGGCAAGCCAAACCCATGGGGATTCAAAGTATGGGTGAGAACTGGAAGCTCTGGCATGATGTGTGACTTCGATGTCTACCA